>MU263192.1:0-47753 GCA_020310875.1 Ceratopteris richardii
CCTTGTTTTGCTAAAACATAGTTTCTATAAAATGGGAACTAACCATTGAAGAATCAAAATTATATCTGTGATAAACACTAATAACGAATTTAAAACAGTGACAGCATTTACTGCCACACCAGAGATCTTAAAAAACTCGTTTTGTAGATAAAACCCAATAAACATACAATACAGCACCAACTTTCCGAATATCAGCTCTTATTCTGAGATTAAATCAAGGTCCATGGAATTTAAGAATGAACTATCTAACGGTGTGTTTTGATTTTTGTAATTGTAGTGTGTTCTTACAGTGAATTTCTTTGAAGATTCGTGATCATAACCATGTAAAGAAAGGTTCCATTTCAAATTGGAACTAATGTGCAATTAACAAATAAGCAATTCTCTGTAGCGTATAGACACGTTCAGTCTCACTTACAATAATGATGTCGTCTCAACTGATACAATATATTGAGTCAAAATACCATTTAGATATTACCGGTAAGTATTAAGTTTGCGCCAAACCACCCACAGGAGGTCGGGGGTCCAACAACATTTAAGGCTCGTCGTGCAGTAGCCTGTTTTGATGTTAAAAATTTATCAGCTTCAACTTTGTTGATTGGTTTGAATGAGATTCTGTATAAATGTAAGGCACATCAACTAGTCATACCTCAAAGAAAGAATTGTATTTCAGCCTTAACAAGAATTGTCTTAAGAATGGGGCACGCTGACTACCAGCAAGTTTGCTACTACGGAGGATGGTATACAGTGAGTTTGACTTTTTGCTGAATTCCTGAATCATTCACTTGGTCAATATGCATAAAACAAGGAAACTTAAAGTTCAAGAAATGGCAACAGTAAAGAAATAAAAAATTTTGTCCTGTCACACAATTTTTAAGTTGTTTGGTGATAACTTGACTTCATCAATATAAATCAGTGTAAGAAACCATGATTATTTGCTGGAAATAAAAAACTTTTAATTCATTCTCGACTTAAATGCCTGGAAACTCATGTTTAGTTATTGGGAATAAAAATCTTCTAATTTTTTCTCAACTTGAATGCCTGGTGCTATGCCTGCCTTCACCTATACCTTTCATTCAATTCAAGCATAATCCAGGGAGATTCGACCGCACACCGAACTTCCTTTTAAAAAAGAAAAAATCTCCTTTTACCAGACCAACTTCAGACAGCCTTCATTTTCACGTTTCATTTTCACGTTTATGTGTTCACTGTGATTTTTGAGCTATATAGAGTTCGATATTATTATTTACAAGGTTGCATGTATTATTATATGTGATGCACACGAGTGACATATTTGATCCATGATCTTTTTTTCTATCATAAAACTCCTAATTATCTAATGATAATATTTTACATGAGCTCTTTTTTAATTGTCTTCTCAAGAATCAATCAAAAAGTTCTTTGAAGGCAGATTTGCCAGATTCAAGCTCACTCAGAAGACTCAAAAAAGATGTACATACATAGACATATTTCTTTTCAAAGCTTATTACATCATGAAATGTACATACATAGACATCTTTATTTATCAAAGAAATAAAAGAAATAAAAGACATTGCAAATATAAAGGCTTCCTTTGGAATGTAATCTTTCTCATTTTGTGATATTGATCCATGATGTTTTGGTCTCGTGAAAGTAGAGATTTACATTTTTTAATGCAAATCCCTTTGATGTAGTGTGTTTTGTAAATAGTTTATGTATTGTACATAATTCTTTGAAATATCCCAGAGCCTTGAATGATAACCTCGTAAACCATCCTCACCATCTCCTACAAATCTAATTACATCATGAAGATTATGAAAAGTGGGATACCGTCCAGTTTGTGGATCAATTGGATAACCAGATCCATGTGCCCATATGTCAATATGTTTTTTGCCTTCTTTCCGCAATGCATCCACTTCAAAAGGTTGAATAGCCCTTCGGAATACCTTTATTGTCGTTGCATACTCATCATAATGTTGATATGAAACTTATCATAATGATTTTTGGCTGGTTGAAAGCTCACTTAGAGTGTTTGGGTTGAGATTCTCCATGGTCTGCTCTGAAGAGTGACATGAAAGTGTCTAAAATGACATGAAAGAGAGAAACGGGTTTGCTATGGAAAGTAGTTCGATGAGCACAAACTTCGAGGCGTAAGATATCACACAAACTTTTCTTGATTATCACACGAGTTTCTCTTTCTTCAAAATTTGCATAATTTGCATAAGCTACGTTTTAAATGCACGTAAATGAAATTTTTTAGACTGATTTGACAACTTTAATCTAGATTAAGCAAAATTAATTGAAATCTTTACATGACCCTTTTTGACCGTTTTTCACCCTAATGTTGAATTACTTTAGTAACATTTGTATGTTTGATATCCATCAATAAAATAATCAGAAAAATAGTTTCTTTCCTTTGGGCTGCTCTATTTCCTTGGAACTTTGGGTTGCTCTATTTTCTGCACCCATTTATTAGATCCCATAATCTCAAGAAAACGTTTCAGATGTGACTCTGCCTCAGCTATTATAATGTCTAACTCCTTAGTTTATATAAGAGACCGTGTCCGTAATTCACTCTCGTTTACAAGGCCGCATGTTATTAATGCATGTTGGAGGAAAAAGAGAAGTGATGGGCAGACAACATTGACGGCAGGTCCACGCACTGGTAAAGTTAAATGTCCATCTTCTTCAATACGTAATTGTCTATTCAGCGACAGTTACGCAAAGATATGAGCTGGACTAGACGATACGTACATGCATAACTAACTGTTCATGAACCAAACTGTTCATGAACCAAAGATGTTGATGTTGTTTCCATATGAAGCAGACGTTATCGTCTTATGTGCTGCATTGTGTCCATACGAAGCAGACGTTATTGTCTTATAATCCAACCGCGGTCGCAAATGGCCAAATGGTCGAATACACATCCAAAAATTACTTGTCTCATAATCCAACCGCGGTCGCAAATGGGCAAAAAGTCGAATTCACATTCAAAGACTACTTGCTCTCAGTAAAAGAGTTGTCTTCATTCCATTATCCATAGTGACATACGCTCTGTTCACGACGTGTGTGAAGTCATAGAGCACGCGCTACAGCCATGCAAAACGATTTGTGTGGACTACTATGCTTTGGAGGGTCCCACATTTTTTATGTGAGTGTGGAGGTCATGTGTCAGTGTTGTGTATACTCTCTGTCTGAGTGCTGATAATGTCGTTTCACTGTACTCAACCAACTCTGTCGTCGATCGAGTTGGAACATGGAGGCCCCTCTTGACTGCCATGACGATTTTCTATGTCGTCTGTATTAACGATTTGAAGTAAAACAACCTTTGGCTGCACGGGTTTTATATAAACAGATTCCAATACATACATGCATCTGCACATCGCGCATTGATTTATCATCTTCCTTTCCTTGTTAAGCCCATACGCAAGTCTGTGAATATGGCTATAGTGACTCGGAGTTTAGCTAAACCTCCGCATGTGCTCACACTGATCATGGCAACTAGGATACCCAAGCTACTCCAGTTAGAAGTGCCTGAAGGATCTGCAGGAATGAACGTTGCTGAGATTCTGTTGGAGTGCTCTGTAGGTCATTTTCTTTCATCCTTTCCTTTAGAGAACATCTTCGAGTCACAGAGAGGATCAGAGAGCAAGGCTAGTGCAACGCCTTTGTCTGCGGATGCCGAAGTCTCGATGCATCAACGGAACTCCGTCTACGTGATACTCCCAATCTCCCGCGTACACACGCGCCTCTCTGAAGAAGAGAAAGCATCTTTCTGCGAGCTTCTGAACAATGATAGGAGACATAAGCTGTTCTTCCGTGGAAGGGGTCGCCTGATTAAGTTCTTATCAAAGAAGATGGCGAGACCATTTCAACCGTCAGGGATCTCGAAGGTGACACCATTCACGGAGGAGATACACTGTTCTGACAAAGATCACAAGGGTTCATGTAGCGATGGTGAAGAAAAAACTGGGCTCGATAACCATACCACAGAACCGCATTCGTTGGTCACTGATGCGGAGAATTGCTCTCCTCAACCGTTCTTCAGGCAGCGACCATGGATTCCCCGTATGATTACAATCAAGGAAACTGCGGAAGTGTAGTAATGTGAGTTTCGCCCCCAACATGTTTGAAGCATACCAATATACTTCTTGTAAAACAACGGAAAGGCAGGGTCCAAGTTCAGATGTCAGGAAATCAGCGGCTTAAAGCTTTCAGAGGCTGAAACGACAGGTCCTCCAAAAACCGAGGTTCTCGATCAAAGGCATGAGTGAGGGAAATTTCTCTGTGTCCTACAACATCTGTATCCAACAAGATTGCGGATCGTCTACATTTATGTCCTTTATTTGGAGCCCAACACATATGCATTCATCAATAAAAGAGAATGATCCCGGCAGAGCTAACGGGTTCTACAACTGTTCACAACCAGAATATATAAAACTTCACTGATGAATGAATCCGTGAACGTTAAGGGCATGCAGGAAACCGAAAGAGAGCATGAGAGGAAGGACCTGAACGCTGAGGCATAAGAACCTGTCAGGAATTCAATGCGAAAAGCTCTAGAGTTCTCCAAAAGCTTCATTCTACCTTGAGGTTAGCCTAAGCAATGGAGAAATCAGCCGCCCAACACATATGCATTTGTCAACACATATGCAGAGAATGTACAGAATTTCTAAAGCCCGAGACTATCAAGCACTGATGAATGAATACATGAACGTGAAAGGCATGCACGAAACCGAAAGAGAGCATGGAAGCACAAACGTCACAATTAAGTGATGTTGAGAAAGGAAAGGCTTCCAAGTCAGTGAATTTCTCGCGAGGAAGGACCTGAAGGCTGACGCACAAGAAAAGCTCTAGAGTCCTCACGACGCGTCATTCTCCCTTGAGGTTAGCCTAAGCACTGGAGAAATCGGGCGCTCAAATACTTCTGCTGCCCTGCTGATTAAATATATTCTGTACATTTTACTGAAAGCTTCATAATTGACCTCTCCAAGGAGTTAGCATGAACGCAAGAGAGAGCAATGTATTTGAGTACCTTTTCGTCCGGAGCTGATAGATAGATTGTTCCCATTCCTGGAAACATTCCAAAACCTTTCATCTAAAGAGCATAGGGTTGCCCACCTTAATAGCCTCTCCATCCCGGAGAGGACTACAAATAATCATACTTGGAAAGAGGGCAACAAAGATGGGAACTCACCATTGAGATTTAGATTAGATGGGAAGTGTAGAGGAGATCAAGTGTAGGTAAGGAGGGGAAGGAGTGGACGATGAGAGGAGGAGAAATACACTGAAGAAAAAGATTTTTGCATCTAAGAGGGAGGAGATATTTTGAGAAGAGGAATACACTCATCTTCAAGAGGAGGAGCAAACCAACGGCAAGAAGAGTTCCGCATCTTTGAGGAGAGGAGTATTTCACTTTGACAAGGGGAAGATTCTACTCGAAGAAGACTCACACATGAAGGAGAAGAAGAGGAACCCGCTTGGAGAAGAGTAGAAGTCCATTGAAAAGAAGATTTTCCCTTATTCCAAACAAAAGCGATAATGAAGTTGGATATAAAAATTATAGCGTGTAGGTATCCTAAAGATGTCTACCATGATCATGGTATATGAGATGAGCATGCCATCTATTATGATTCAGAAATCCTTTATTCTACATATTCCTTAGAGGGCTTAATCATTGAGGTGTTTGAAGTAATTCAATGGCGATGCACCACAGTGTGCTCTCCTTCTCGAGAGTTCAACGACGATATCCTCAGAGTAGAAAACCAAGCCCCTAGGGCCACACATGGTACTCCGCATAGAGGTTGTAGAATACGCAGAAAAAAACACAGTACACAGGGAGCACGAAGAGAGACTTCTTAGGTTTTACAAATGTTGTCGAACTTATAGTCTCTGGCTGACCAGGCCACTATATGTTTTATTAAAGAACATATACAAAGAAGTGTCCGATGGCCATTTGGCCTTTCACATGGACACTAACGGTAACAATCTCCCACGAGAGGCCATATGGTCAAAGTAACTATTAAAGAAAAATAAAGAATGATAAAGAATACCTTAGTATAAGTATACAAACTATACCTCACACCACATGGCCATGTTACACACTATACAAGTGACAGTGTAAGATCATGAATGAAGTAATCCCCATCAAGTGACGTCATCATCGAAAGCTATCCTGTGGTAGAGCTTTAGTCAAAGCATCTGTAGCATTATCTCGAGTGTGAACCTTCTCAAGCATAATGCGCTCAGTGGCTAAGCAATCTCTAATGAAGTGATACCTCACCTCAATGTGCTTGGTTTCGCATGATAGACCTTGTTCTTAGCCAAAGAAATGGCACTCTGATTGTCACTAAGCAAAGGAGGTACATGTTGAGGTAAACTCACATCGCAAAGAGGACGAAAAAGCCACAATGCTTCCTTACAAGCCTCACTTGCTGCAACATACTCTGCTTCTGTGGTGGAAACAACTGTTGTACATTCTTGAAGACGAGATCTCCAAGAGATAGCACCTCCAACAAAATGAAAAACGTACCTTGATGTAGACTCATGATTGTCTACAGAACCAGCATAGTCATAATCTTTGTAACCAATAAAGGATGTGTTCCCTCTACCTAAGCATAGACACTTGTCCTTTGTGCCACTCAAATATCTCAAATTCATCTTCACCGATTCCCAATGTCTCTTTCTAGGATTAGACATATATCTGCTCAGAACTCCCACTAGAAATGCAATGTCTGGTCTATGCTTTTAACGTGCCTAACATCCCCATGATGTGCAAGACATTGATAGGTCTACGCTTCTAGCATCCATTGCAAATGATTTATCGCTTCTCAGAACATCATGGGATCTTCTGTTTTTTCTTTGTATGTGGGATGAAAAACTTCTTTCTATGCTTTGGAGGGGTGAAGTGATCCCAGGAGAAGGGACTTTTGTGTATCATCATTCATGTATAGTTTTTTTGCCCCAAGAGAGCATAAGGAGATTTCCTCTTAAGAGTCACAAGTTGTAGTAGACACGCGTTGGTGTAGTAATCACAACCAAGGAAATTGTAATGTTAACCAACAACTCTATGTTGTTTTGGGAGTCATCCATACCAACATTGGTGGATGATGATCTAAACACAAATCTCTAAAACTCCCTAAGCTATCAAGGATTGGAAAAAGAGTTCCACATCTGCTACACAACATTTAATACAAAACTATTGTTTGAAGACATAATGATGAATTAGAGTGCTATGATTGGAAACCTCTATAAAGAATATTAAACAAAAGTGCATAAAGATGGAGACCTTGATCACAAGGAACCAATGTTTTACCTCCGATGAATCACAAGAGGTTCAACTAAGCAAAGTCTAATGTACCATATATACAACATATTTGATGAGTGCTTTAAGACCGTCTCCAAGATTCACAACAAATGACAAGTAAAACCATTAAGTTTTGGCCCCTTTATGAAATATGATTTATATTTCATTGAGAACAAAGATGAGGAGGAGAAAAACCTCAAGGATTAGCACTCAAAAAGATGGATTTATATCCAATAGAAGGCAAGGAAGTGTTATGTCGACCAATGGATTCACTAGGGATGATCTTTGAGGTTGGAGAGGCATTGAATGTGGAAATGAAAGAAGAGGAACTTGTCACAAAATGCATCTTTCTATGGTTCAACATCTGTATGTGCCATATTAATGAAGATGATAAAATGGTTTTAGTTACTAATATAGTATGGATCTTTCCAACATTAAAAATCAAGGGAATAGATTGTGATCATGAATGATACTTGGAAGCTTTCTCATATTAGAGAAGATTAGGGCCTTGCCATTATTTCTCATAGCTATATGTGAGAAAATAATCTCCAAATGGTGGAGGAGCAATCTGCTATCAAGCTTGAGGACTCCCAATTCTTCCTCAAAACAAGAATTTCAATGTATGTAGAAGGAATGAAGTTAGAATCCAAGCCTCTATCTACGCCACTCTTGCTCTCAATAAACCAAAGTGAGCAAACGTATAGGTTTGCTAAAGTTAGGTGCTATCTTAAATGTGAACATATCGTGCATCTTTTAGTTCCTTGTAGTTGTACATAGAAAATGGTAACTTCTTCATAAGACATAGAGATACATGGAGCACAGCCATGGTAAACTTTTTGAGTCTCAAATTACCTTAAATGTTTAGAATCATCAAACATATCTATCTTACACTTCTAATATCGCCATATGTTAAATATAGCAATTAACTTTCTTCAAACAGTTTTTAATCATTCTAAGAAAAAATTCAATCCCAACACAAACAAATAAGGTGGTTTTCTATTACTACCAAGGAAGGTAGATCATCCATTTCAATTATGTGAATCATGTATCTAGTATTCTCACTTGCAATATAGAAGACTCTATGATGCTTGAACCTTACGACAAAGGATACTTATTCTCTTTGGAGTGTCATTGGCCAAGGTGAATAGATTCACCCATCACACCATAGAAGATTGTGTGAAAAGCTCTATTCCCTAATGATGTCCATGTTAAGCATTGAGGCTTAACCTTTTCTTATCTCTTTTGCAATGGCGCATAGTCATTATGAAGATCAATGTGGAGATAACAAACTCTCTTGTTAGCAAGAGAGTCCTTAGTGGTTTCCATCATTTGACATGAAGGAATAAATAATAAAATAATAAAATAATAAATTAATAAAATAATACTAATTAGAAAAAACCAACTTCCTCAAACAAATGAACGAATAAGATAATATTTTCTCTTGGAATTATACTATGCAAAAGTCTTCCAAAAAATATAAAAAATGCATGTCTTAATGTTTCAATCTAACAAAAATTCCTCATAGAAATTTGTAAAATGACAAATTTCACAACTTTGGCACTTTAGAAAGCGATTTTCGCCATAGTTTTATATCACTTAATGATGTTCAATCTCATTTCTTGAGGCTCCAAAGTTTTGAGTTGGTAATTTAGTGTTATTCTTTAATTTTAACTTGGGACACACGGATAAAGCTTTAATTTTCATTGGATACTCTATAAGGGATCAACCATATTCTTTAACCTTGGGTCTTTTGGTTCCATGCATTAGAAGGATCAATGATCTCAATTTTCTAAACAAATCAAAATTATGCTTATATCATCAGTAGATATGTTTGCTATTCGCATCACCCTATCATGTGCATATGCCACTGATTCTATATTTTTGTTCCTTCTATGATTATTCACCATCCAGAATCTCTATTTTCCTTCCCTTAGGTTCTCCTATTTAGCTTCTTTTTTCCACACCTTCAATCGTTTACGTTTTTGCTTCTACACTAAGCTATCTTAGAACCATGTTTGTTGTTCACCTATTTATTATTTCTGCATCTCTAAGCAACATGTTCTATTGCCACAAATTTCTTGAAGTTGAACTTATCGATTAGACCAATGTCCCTCAACCACATATCACTACAATCCTTGATAAAAAAAAATTCTATGCCCACAAGATAAAAATTCCTAGACACCCAATTAAAGGATGTCAAACAACTATAAATTGATAACTATCAAAAACTTACTTTCGCAAATTTGACTAAAAGATGCTAGGTGAAAATTGACAAATTTTCACTAAACTATGTTAATTAGTACTAATGTTCCACTTATTTGGATAAATGTCTAAAGATATCATTGTGTAGATGAAATATACTAGTATAAACTAACAATGATGTATTGATAGATTTTCATTACTCGTGACTACCATTCTCACAAGATGAAATCGTGCATTCTACTTTATCTAGGTGTTTGGTATAGCCATACAGCCATAGGGCACTTGTGTAATATAAATCACTTAATCTACTATCTATGAGTGCCTTTAAAAAATCTTATACCATTCAAACCAACTGATAAGAGACACACATTGAAACAATAGAAGCTTAACCTTTTCTTATCTCTTTTGGAATGGTGCATAGTCATTATGAACATCAATGTGGAGATAGCAAACTCTCTTGTTAGCAAGAGAGTCCTTAGTGGTTTCCATCTTTTAACATCAAGGATATCAAGAAAGTGTTGAATATTTGAGTGACTATGTAGCTTGCAGCAGCTTCAAAATGGTGCACTTCCTCAAGAGTAAATTTTCTCATGGAAAAAAGTTGAATGGAGGGGAAAAAAACGGATAGTCTTTTCTTATGAAAACGAGTTAAGAGTGTGTTTTCGAGTACATTTATGTGGAGATGTGAATGGGAGACTCGTTTCTCTATTAAAATATTGTTTCTATTTGTGCATCATGGTGGCCAAAATAATAATATAATACCCATAGTTCATTAAGAAAAACGTTTCTACAAGATTGAATAAATAATAAAATAATACTAATTAGAAAAAACCAACTTCCTCAAACACATGAACGAGTAAGATAATATTTCCTCTTGCAATTATACTACGCAAAAGTCTCCCAAAAACTATAAAAATGCATGTCCTAATGTGGCAATCTAACAAATTGCTCATAGAAATTTCTCCAATGACAATTTTCACAACTTTGGCACTTGAAAAAGCGATTTTTGCCATAGTTTTATATCACTAAATGATGTTCAATCTCATTTCTTGAGGCTCCAAAGTTTTGACTTGGTAATTTAATGTTATTCTTTAATTTTAACTTGGGACACAAGGATAAAGCTTTAATTTTCATTGGATTCTCTCTTAGGGATCAACCATATTCTTTGACCTTGGGTCTTTTAGTTCCATGCATTAGAAGGATCAATGATATCAATTTTCTAAACGAATCAAAATTATGCTTATATCATCATTAGATATGTTTGCTATTTGCATCACCCTATCATGTGCATGTGCCATTGATTCTATATTTTTGTTCCTTCTATGATTATTCTCCATCCACAATCTCTATTTTCCTTCCCTTAGGTTTTGCTATTTAGCTTCTTTATTCCACACGTTCAATCGTTTACTTTTTTGCTTCTACACTAAGCTATCTTAGAACTCTGTTTGTTGTTCACGTGTTTTGGTTTATGATATGTTGCTCATCTTTTCTAATAAGACAAGCATTGTTGAATTTAAGGCTTATCTGCATACCTCTCTTGAAGTGTCAGATGGGGGGCTCTAAATCCACACTTAGGTAGTTAATTATCAGTTTTCTCATGCCAAGATGGTATATTATCACATTATCCAAATGTTTTGAGGAATTTTTAGCCCATTGCTATTTTTAGAAATGAGGTTCACAATGAACTTTTCACAATATTAGATGAATTTGATCTTGTCCTCATCTTTAGGAGTGAGGTTCACAATTAACTCTTCATGATGTTGAAGGTGTTGGATGTTTTCCTCCCTCAACAATAATAGGGTGCCTTTTTTATCTATGTCAAATAGGGCTTGAGATTCAAACTCTTTTCTCACAAATAATCTAACATAGCCACTCCTTGTTCAAACAATCCACTATGATTATGTGAGAAAGAGAATATGCATTATAGATTTGAACTTAGCTTAAGTGACTATAGATTTGTAGCACTATGGAGGTGCTAGGAGTGAGATCACCCTTGCCATATGCAAAGGCATTGGTTGATCCAAGTGTGTGAGTCACCCCTAGCCATGATACCCTCGACCATGAATGATTTCCCCAGGTTGCATCTGCACATGCCCTGTGAGAAGATACCATCAGGTTATGTGGTCACACCTAGATGCCCTACACAAGAATTGGCGAACCTTGTAACTCCACAACTCCAAGTTTGGTTGCCCCTCCATGTTGGTTACCTCAACTACTAGGCAACCTAATCTCCTCCCCCACTTACCTCCTCAAAAATGGGCAACACAATCTCCTCCTACATTCGCCTCCTCCAAATTGGCAACCAAATATCGTACTCCAGCCTACTTCCCAAGTTGGTCTATCCACATCTACCTCTTCAATCGCCCTCGCCAAACCTCACTTAGGGCACGAAGAAGGAAAACAACACCATAGTAGGAGTTCAAGTTTCCAAGTTAGACAAATTTAAAAGTCCAACTAGTGGGGGGCAAGTTTGAAAGAGGTTACTCTACCAAGGGTGGTGGACCACCTGAGTAACTTCCCTTTGTAGGTCGCTACTTCGTGTCAGGCTACCTATCAAAGCATTTCATGGTCTACAATCCTTCTCAAGGGGATCTTTTTCCCTCCTCCATGGGTCATCTGCGGTCATGCAGAGCCATTCAAATGGCCTCTTCGTATCTATGTAAGCAATTGATGGTCGCTCATTGGGAATAGGAATTTGGTACTCTATGGTAGTAATTTATCTCTCTGTTGTATCTCTTCATTTGGGCTATGTACCTAGTGTGTGCAGGTTGCCTTGTTGTGTATTTTTTTGGAGTTTTTGGCTAGTCTTTATCCAACTCATATAGTGTATCGATCAATCCTTGCTACGGGTTGGCACTTATATGTTTTAATTTTCTTACATTGTTTCTTGTCGCACATTGGCCTAATTTTACATTGTGTGTTGGATTGCTCCCTAAATGGTTTTGATCTTTGTGTATTATGTTATCTGAAGCTATATGTTGTTCTATGAGTATGTTGACAACCATCAAACCCTTGGAGTCTAATGCATTGGTTGATTACTAATAATTTGTGCTACTAGTAGAAAGGGATCCCTACTAGCAAGAGTGATTGAGCAAGTAACCTCGAGGATGGGCAAGTGGAAATAGGTTAAATAATTATGGTTATTCAGGTTGTGTGTCTTGTTATCTGCTGAAATATATTTCCTATTCTTTATGTATTTAATTTATGCTTTGGTAAGTTGTACTATTCTTCTTGAGCTTTTTTATTCTCTATTCATACTATATCCTCTTGAGGAGTTGGGTGTTTGTGAAGTGCCTCTCTGCACAAGCATGTTACAACATATACTTCCCTAAGGAGAACCCCCCTCGAGAAGGTGTCCTAGGAGGTGTATCTACTCTTCCTAAGAATAGTTCTCGGGATGCACGGAAACACCCTTGCATGCACGGCAACACCCTTGCATGTCATATGTAAGATGCCTATTGGAAGCATGAGTTCATCCTCTTTTCTACTTTTCTTTGATTTTAAAGATTTGCTAAGCTTATATCGAGCATTGGGCAAGAGGGGATAACCAATTATCAATGGAAGACCTTACAAATGTGTTATCAAGGTTAAACATTGAATTTCCTACTTTGAAGGATCTAGTGCAAGAGCGCAACAACCACATAAGGAGATTTATCTCCTTATGTCAAGGAAAAGGATTACAAAATCAAGAGGATGCTATGCTTGCCTTGTTTCCATCTACCATTGATGGACTTGCATACAAGTGGTATAGTCAACATGCAAATGGACACTTTTCCACTTGCAAAGCCTTGAAAACTCCCTTCTGTCGAACGTTCCAACCTAGGAGTTCATGAGAAAGAGCTTTGAACTAACTTGAGAACCTAAGATTCCAACCAAGTGAATTATTTCGTGAGCTTTGCACAAAGGAGCTTGCTTCTCGATTGCCACATTTGGAGTTTGAGGTCTGCAAAAGCACACAAACAGCACAAGCAAGAAGAAGAATCTTGGAGCACAACAAAATGCATAATGTATTACCAAATGTATGTACAAAGATAAGTAACATGTTAGAGTCATAGGTTTATATACAAGCGAATCACCACCAAAATATATCAACACCACATGCCCCACGTGACTTGTTGGTGAAGAAATAGACTGAGAAGGTCTTGCCAAAGTCTTCTCAACAAAAGCTATGAGATTTCTAAGGATGAATGCTACATTGAGGACTTTGTGGTAGTCACCTCATGCATAGAAGAGGCAAGAGTACATTTTGAAAGAGCTAGTCAAGTTACTTGCATCATCTCCCTAGACCCGGTTAAGAAGCTCACGAGGGAATCACAAGCACTAAAAATGCAACAGATCCATCATGAAGAAAAGGTTACCTCACTACCCACATGGCACAAGGATGACCAACTTGCCCAACTTCAATGGAAAGTGGAGGAGTTCTAGATTTCTCAAGAGATTCATAGGTAACTATGGTGCATGATATGTAACAATAGTGGTCATTCTAACTTGGACTACCCAAATAGGGTGACTTGCTAATTTTTTGGCCAAAATGGTCATGATTTCTACTTCCTCAAGGGAACTCAACGAACAAGTAATTCTCAAGCCCCCAACATTTTCTATGATAGTACATCGAATTCTCAAAATCGGAACCATAACGGCGCAAACCAACGGAAATGCACAAGATGACTCGTGTTATCAATGTGATGAATACATATTCAAAGTAAGTGCTCCCTATCTGAGGCAGCACCACCTTTCCAACATTTCCCACATGCTCAAGACCACTATATGGGGACTTCGCATGGAACCACCTTGCTCTGATTCACATGATAGTAGTCTCTCCACAAAAAGAAGGTATGGCTCCACATTCTTTTGCGATTCATCCTCTATGGAACCTATGATGACTAGGGCAACGAAAGTAGTGGCGGCAAGCCTAAACGATCAATTGAGACCCAAAGAGAAAGATGATGGGAAAAAGGTCTAATTGAGAAAGAATGAAGCCACTGAAGAAGCTTATGAGAAGATTACTCATAAAGAGATCGAACCATTCTCCCTCAACCATATGCAAATGTTGTAGACATTGAAGAAATTCTAAAGGAAACTCGCAATAAGGTCAACCTATATCAACTCATTAAGATGGATGCCAAGGTGAGAAGAAACTTACTCAAGGTCATACAATGCCTATCTCTACCTACCACTTAGTGTGGATGGATATATGGTGGGCTTCCCCTCGGCTCCATTAAAAGACTACCACAATTTAAGGTTGATTGTATCTATTAAGAATTAGATTTTGATAGGACTTATAGTGGATGATGGGTCCAGTATCAGCTTGATGTTTGACTTCACCATAAAGAAGTTGAAGTTTTCCTTGATGAAAACAACACCAAGCACCATGAATTAGCACACTAGCAACAAGTTACACCCTTAGGGATTTACAAAAGGGTACCTATGTTTGTCAAGGTTATCAATTTATGTTGGATTTTGTTGTAATACCATTACCCTAGGAAACCTCCTTTCCTTTTCTCTTGGGAAGACCTTAGTTGAGGCAAGTCAAGGCTCTACACGATTGGGGGAGAAATATGTTGTGAATCTCTACCAAGCCTAATGCAAATGCATACATATTTGAAAGAAGGGTCTGATAATGCTAACACAATTGACTTCATTTGGCTCATGATCTCAACATGTCAAACCAGCAATGAGAGGTACATTTTGATGGTAACTTGTTAGTCAACCAAAAGGGTAGAGGCTAAGACCACTTCGAATTGTATTGCATCAATTGTGGCTAACTTTATATATAAACAAATTGTTTCATGGTTTGGATGCCCACTAGAAGTTATTAGTGATAAGGGCACTCTTTCGTGAATCAACTATTGTTGTACATTTTTGACAGGTACAAGATCTATCATAACAAGTCGTGTGCTTACTATCCTAGAGCTAATGGGCTGACTAAAAGCTCCAACAAAATCTTCTTGACATTATTATGAAAGGTTTTTGTAGATCACCAAAGCTCTTCGCAAGGAGCTTTGATTAGAGCAATCTGGGCTCTAGATTACAAGAAGGAGTACTACCAGTGAAAGTCCTTTTCTACTTGTATATGGTAAGTGCTTGCTCCCATCTTAAAAGATATGGAAGAAAGATATGTTGAAATTCGCCCTCACATAATAAGGCTAGCAACATTGGAATAGTATAGGGAGGCAACAATGAAGAAGCTATAAACTAAGCGAGAAGATCACAAAAGAATCCATGACAAGCATCTTAGGCAAAAGAGGGAGAAGGACCTCTGATTTTGGTATACGAGATCATGCCACTACCTGCCAAAATGGCATCTACGTGGTCTAGCCCTTTCAGAGTAGTAAGGTTATTCGCTCAAGGTGAGATAGAACTTCAAGACCTGAAGAGTGAAAAGTTGATCCTAGTTAACATCTCGAGGGGGAAGACCTACTTTAATTGAAGCTTGATGAAGGGGTCTGTAACACTATGGAGGTGCTAGAGTGAGCTTGCCCTCACATATGTAAAGGAATTGGTCCCTTGAATGTTGCAACGCCAATTGGTTGGGTCTCCTCACATCATGATGCCCTCCACCATGAATGCATGCCCCAAACTACATCTACACATGCCCTGTGAAAAGACATCACCAAGTTATGTGGACGCCCCAGATGCCCTACACAAATAGTAGTCACCGTTTTCACTCCAAAACTCCAAGGATTGGTTTCCTCATGTACTTCTCCCCACTCACCTTCTTAAAATTGATGAACCGATCTCCTCCCCCTCTCGCTTCCTCAAAATGGGTGACACAAGCTCCTACTCCACTGGCCTTCTCAAAGTGGGCCACCCAATCTCTTCCCCCACTCACCTCCTCAAAAAGGGTGACCCAATATCTTTACTCCACTTGCCTTTCCAAATTGGGGGACTCACATCTACTTCTCCACTCGCGCTAGGCAACCTCTTTTGGAGCACCAAAAAGAAAAAGGATACCATCGTAGGAGGCCTCCCCAAGATTATGTATACACATGCATAAGACAACATTTCTTGCTACCTAAAATATTCATCCAATTCTCATATCTAATACTTGCATTAGTTGGAAAATTCACTTAAGAAAGGGGGAAAAAAACTCAATGGACTGTACATGACAATCTAATCAAAAGAAATATGTTTACCAAAGAAGATACAATATGCATAGATGATAGTCTGACTTCACGTACAAAAAGACAAGCTCGTTTGTTTGTATACAAGCATTCAATTACGTGAAATATGTTTATCTAAGAAGGTAGTTCATACATCAATGATCATCATAACCACCTAGACGGTGAATATGATCAAAATTCTACGAACATTGGCTCTAGCGAAGTATGGATAAGCTAGAAGCGTCTTTCGAGAAGAAGGATCAATGACTTCCACAACCCAAGAAATCTTTCTCTTCAGGTGAAAACCTAAAATTTGGTAATCAAACCCACTTTTCCTATCTTTTCTCCCTTGATCTCCACCACTTGAAAAGGTGATATGTGTATTATGAAAGGCAATATAACACCGTTGCTTGAGCTGAGTTCAGAATTTATGGATGATGACGTGTTAAATGTTTTTGACCGTTGATTGAGCCTTTAGAGCTGCTACATACGGGTTAAAAATCTTTCTGTACATGTTTTAGCCAAACCATTTAAAAGAGAGAACTTTTTTGCTTTTGATTCAAAAACCTTTGTGTTCATGATTTAGGTCTGAACATTTTAATGGCATTTCATGCGTCACTATCAGCAAAAAAAAAAAAAAAACTAGTAAAAAGGTACCTTACAACCATAACAGAAACCATTGAGTTCAAAATTTTTCTAACATCCTTTTCAACCATCGATTATACCCCCAAAACACATATCAATGAATGGATTGGACCCTTCAACAATAGCTTGAAATTTTTTTTATTCACATATGAAGACATTCTTCACGTGTAAAATTTCTCATACATAGCATATTTCACTCCAAATGCCTGTATCCTAACATAGATTGAAGATAATATTAAATATGGATGCCATCCTTTCTTTAATATATGAAGCTGAATAGAATCAAACTAATTCTATTAAGGCATAATTTATTTTCTTGTTTATAATTTTTCCCGAATGGTTCGTTTAAAGAAATATTGAACAATTGACATCCGATACTCCAACCAACTGTCAGCACTAGTGCACTCTAAATGATTGTTCTATAACAAGTACTAGGGATCACAAAACTCAGCATGAATTTTATCATGAACCTTTTGAAAAAATTCCGGTAGAAAAGCCTAGGAAAAACTCAATATTATGTAGCCATCGGTACATTGCGCAACGAGAGGTTTCTAAGAGATTTCCCACAACTCAAAACATTAGTAGAAATGACCTGATAATTGATTGCTTTTGTGATTCAAGTACCACAAGAAACTGGTAGGCATGATGCATTAATGGCTGCAAAGCCTTGTTTTACCCACTAAAATGGCACCCATTAAGGCTGGCTCTTTCAGAGTAGTAAAGTTACTGCCTCAAGGCGCGATACAACTCGAAGGCTTGAAGAGTGAAAAGCTGATTCTAGTTAACATTTCGCGGGGGAAGACCTACTTCGATTGAAGCATGTGACATGAATAATCAATCCACTATATACACCATCAATGCATTTCTGTATTGAAGTTCATTTCCATTGAAATAAAACTTCGTTTCTTTGAATCAAATAAAAGAAGAAGCTTGCACCAAGAAACTGTTACGCATGATCCATTAATGGCTGCAAAGCCTTGTTTTACCCACTAAAATGGCACCCATGTGGGCTGGCTCTTTCACAGTAGTAAAGTTACTACCTGAAGGCACGAGACAACTTGAAGAATTGAAGAGTGAAAAGCTGATCCTCGTTAATATTTCGCGGGTGAAGACCTACTTCGATTGATGCATGTGACATGAATAGTCACTACCCTATATACACCATCAATGCATTTCTGTATTGAAGTTCATTTCTATTGAAATAAAACTTCCTTTCTTTGAAGCAAATAAAAGAAGAAGCTTGCACCAAGAGGGTGTCAAGGCTTGAGGGAAGGGTTTGTAGCACTATGGAGGTGCTAGAGACATCTTGCCCTCACATATGCAAAAAAGTTGGTCTCTTGAAGGCTGCAACTCCGATTGGCTGGTTCAGCAAAGATCGTGATGCCCTCCACCATAATTGTTTGCCCCAAACTCCACCTACACATGCTTCGTGAAAAGACACCACGAAGTTATGTGGTTGCCCCAAATGCCTTGCACAAGAATTCGTCCTTCTTTTCACTCCACAACTCCAAAGATTGGTTTCCTCATGTACTTATCCCCAGGGATTTGCATTAAAAAATGTGAATCTCTACTTTCACGAGACCAAAACATCATGGATCAATATCACAAAATGAGAAAGATTACATTCCAAAGGAAGGCTTTATATTTGCAATGTCTTTTATTTCTTTGAGAAATAAAGATGTCTTTGTATGTAGATTTCATGATGTAATAAGCTTTGAAAAGAAATATGTCTATGTATGTACATCTTTTTTGGGTCTTCTGAGTGAGCTTGAATCTGGCAAATCTGCCTTCAAAAAGCTTTTTGATTGATTCTTGAGAAGACAATTAAAAAAGAGCTCATGTAAAATATTATCATTAGATAAATAGGACTTTCACGAGAGAAAAAAAGATCATGGATCAAATATGTCACTCGTGAAAATGAAACGTGAAAATGAAACGTGAACACATAAACGTGAAAATGAAACGTGAAAATGAAACGTGAAAATGAAGGCTGTCTGAAGTTGGTCTGGTAAAAGGAGATTTTTTCTTTTTTAAAAGTAAGTTCGGTGTGCGGTCTAATCTCCCTGGATTATGCTTGAATTGAATGAAAGGTATAGGTGAAGGCAGGCATAGCACCAGGCGTTCAAGTTGAGAAAAAATTAGAAGATTTTTATTCCCAATAACTAAACATGAGTTTCCAGGCATTTAAGTCGAGAATGAATTAAAAGTTTTTTATTTGCAGCAAATAATCATGGTTTCTTACACTGATTTATATTGATGAAGTCAAGTTATCACCAAAGAACTTAAAAATTGTGTAACAGGACACAATTTTTTATTTCTTTACTGTTGCCATTTCTTGAACTTTAGGTTTCCTTGTTTTATGCATATTGACTTGGTGAATGATTCAGGAATTCAGCAAAAAGTCAAACTCACTGTATACCATCCTCCGTAGTAGCAAACTTGCTGGTAGTCAGCGTGCCCCATTCTTAAGACAATTCTTGTTAAGGCTGAAATACAATTCTTTCTTTGAGGTATGACTAGTTGATGTGCCTTACATTTATACAGAATCTCATTCAAACCAATCATTAAAGTTGAAGCTGATAAATTTTTAACATCAAAACAGGCTACTGCACGAGGAGCCTTAAATGTTGTTGGACCCCGACCTCCTGTGGGTGTTTTGGCGCAAACTTAATACTTACCGGTAATATCTAAATGGTATTTTGACTCAATATATTGTATCCGTTGAGGCGGCATCAGCATCATTATTGTAAGTGAGACTGAACGTGTCTATACGCTACAGAGAATTGCTTATTTGTTAATTGCACATTAGTTCCAATTTGAAATGGAACCTTTCTTTAGATGGTTATGATCACGAATCTTCAAAGAAATTCACTATAAGAACACACTACAATTACAAATATCAAAACACACCGTTAGATAGTTCATTCTTAAATTACTTGGACCTTGATTTAATCTCAGAATAAGAGTTGATATTCGGAAAGTTGGTGCTGTATTCTATGTTTATTGGGTTTGATCTACAAAACGAGTTTTTTAAGATCTCTGGTGTGGCAGTAAATGCTGTCACTGTTTTAAATTCGTTATTAGTGTTTATCACAGATATAATTTTGATTCTTCAATGGTTAGTTCCCATTTTGTTATAGAAACTATGTTTTAGCAAAACAAGGCTTTGCAGCCATTAATGCGTCATGCCTACCAGTTTGTTGTGGTACTTGAATCACAAAAGAAATCTTTTATCAGGTCATTTCTACTAATGTTTTGAGATGTTGGAAATATCTTAGAAACCTCTGGTTGCGCAATGCACTGATGGCTACATAATATTGAGTTTTTCCTAGGCTTTTCTACCGGAATTTTTTCAAAAGGTTCATGATAAAATTCATGCTGAGTTTTGTGATCCCTAGTACTTGTTATAGAACAATCATTTAGAGTACACCAGTGCTGACAGTTTGTTGGAGTATCGGATGTCAATTGTTGCATATTTCTTTGAACGAACCATTCGGGAAAAGTTATAATCAAGAAAATAAATTATGCCTTCACAGAACTAGTTTGATTCTATTAAGCTTCATGTTTCCAATCCATTCATTGATATGTGTTTTTGGGGTATAATCGATGGTTTATTATTGTAAAGGATGTTAGAAAAATTTTGAACTTCAATGGTTTTTGTTATGGTTGTAAGGTAGATTTTCACTAGTTTTGATACTTTTTACTGATAGTCACATATGAAATGCCATTAAAATGTTGAAGCCTAAATCATGAACACAAAGGTTGTTGGATTAAAACGCAAAAAAATCTCTTTTGATTGATTTGACTAAAAGATGTTTAACCCGTATGTAGCAACTCTAAATTCTGAACTCAGCTCGAGCAATGGTGTTATTTTGCCTTTGATAATACACTTATCACCTTTTCAAGTAGTGGAGATCAAGGGAGAAAAGATAGGAAAAGTGGGTCTGACTACTAAATATTACGTTTTCACATGGAGAGGTTTCTTGGGTGGTGAAAGTCATTGATCCTTCTTGTCGAGAAACAGTTCGCTAGAGCCAATGTTTGTAGAATTTTGATATATTCACCGCTTAGGCGTTTATAATGATCATTGATGTATGAACTACCTTCTAGGTAAACATATTTCACGTAATTGAATGTTTGTATACAATCAAACGAGGTTGTCTTTCTGTACGTGACGTTAGACTATCATCTATGCATATTGTATCTTCTTAGGTAAACATATTCTTTTGATTAGATAGTCTTGTACGATCCATTGAGCCCCCTCCCCCCCTTTTTTTTAAAGTGAAGTGTTCACCTAATGTGCAAGTATTAGATATGAGAATTGGGTGAATATTTTAGGTAGCAAGAAATGTTGTGTTGTATATGTGTATACATGATCTTGGGGAAACCTCGTCCTACGAACGTGTCCTTTTACTTCTTGGTGATCCTAAAGCGGTTGCGCATGGCGCGTGGAAAGGTAGAAGATGTGGGTCACCCAACTTGGATAGGCAAGCGGAGTAAGAGATTGGGTCTCCCGTTTTGAGGAGGCGAGTCGGGGAAGAGATTGGGTGGCCCATCTTGAGGAGGCGAGTGGGGGAGGAGATTGGGTCACCCATCTTGACGAAGCGAGTGGGGGAGGAGATTGGTCATCCTTTTTAAGAAGGTGAGATGTACTGTGTTTTGTAAATAGTTTATGTATTGTACATAATTCCTTGAAATATCCGAGAGCCTTGAATGAAAACCTCCTAAACCATCCTCACCATCTCCTACAAATCTAATTAGATCATGAAGATTATGAAAAGTGGGATAGCTTCCACTTTGTGGATCAATTGGATAACCAGATCCATCTGCCCATATGTCAATATGTTTTTTGCCTTCTTTCCGCAATCCATCCACTTCAGAAGGTTGAAAAGCCCTTCGGAATACCTTTATTGTCGTTTCATACTCATCATAATGTTGATATGAAACTTATCATAATATGATATCATATTGCATAATGTTGCATCCTCAACCGTTCTCAGGCAGCGACCATGGATTCCCCGTATGATTACAATCGAGGAAACTGCGGAAGTGTAGTAATGTGAGTTTCGGCCCCAACATGTTTGAAGCATACCAATATACTTCTTGTAAAACAACGGAAAGGCAGGGTCCACGTTCAGATGTCAGGAAATCAGCGGCTTAAAGCTTTCAGAGGCTGAAACGACAGGTCCTCCAAAAACCGAGGTTCTAGATTAAAGGCATGAGTGAGAGAAATTTCTCTGTGTCCTACAACATCTGTATCCAACAAGATTGCGGATCGTCTACATTTATGTCCTTTATTTGGAGCCCAACACATATGCATTCATCAATCAATGAGAATGATCCTGGCAGAGCTAACGGGTTCTACAACTGTTCACAACCAGAATACATAAAACTTCACTGATGAATGAATCCGTGAACGTTAAGGGCATGCAGGAAACCGAAAGAGAGCATGAGAGGAAGGACCTAAACGCTGAGGCATAAGAACCTGTCAGGAATTCAATGCGAAAAGCTCTTGAGTTCTCGAGACTATCAAGCACTGATGAATGAATCCATGAACGTGAAAGGCATGCACGAAACCGAAAGAGAGCATGAAAGCACAAACGTCACAATTAAGTGATGTTGAGAAAGGAAAGGCTTCCAAGTCAGTGAATTTCTCGCGAGGAAGGACCTGAAGGCTGACGCACAAGAAAAGCTCTAGAGTCCTCACGAAGCGTCATTCTAGCTTGAGGTTAGCCTAAGCACTGAAGAAATCGGGCGCTCAAATACTTCTGCTGCCCTGCTGATTAAATATATTCTGTACATTTTACTGAAAGCTTCATAGTTGACCTCTCCAAGGAGTTAGCATGAACGCAAGAGAGAGCAATGTATTTGAGTACCCTTTGGTCCGGAGCTGATAGATAGATTGTTCCCATTCCTGGAAACATGTAAGCCTGGACTAATGTCCGTAAGATTTTTTTTTTTTTTTTTTTTTTGAAAGAACAAGGAAAATTTGTATTAATGGTGGCCGTATACAGTGTGCCTTGGGCAGGAGACACCTGACCCAGAGGACAAATTACAAGGAGAAATACATGTCCAACCTTTTACAAGAGTACTTTTCAGCTAACAGTTTTTTCCATCTAGATGGAGAATTTTCCGACAAAATCTTGTAGACATCATAGTTATTACAAGAAGCATCTCTGATTCTCCTAATATAAGATAGAGAAGCATTTTTCAGAATAAAACGCAAAGTGATGAGGTAGTTCCTTTTTTTGCTACCAAGGGTAGCCTCATTCCTACTGAGCCATATGTTCCAAAGAATATAGCCCCTCCAAATATTCCACAGCAGAATATCCAAGTGTTTATAGCAACCAAGAATCGCCTCCATTTTACTAAGTTTGGGGAGACCATTCACTAGCAGATACTTCTCCACAGCAAACCAGAATTTTTTGGCATGATGGCATTCAAAGAAGAGGTGTGAAACATCCTCCACAAGACCACAAAATATACAGGACCCACCACTCTTAAAAATTTTCCTGACTTTATGACCAGTCCAAAGGCCATGGTGCAGCATCCTCCACTGGAGAAATGAATGCTTGCTGCAATCTGGAAGAGCCCACAGAGCTTTAAATCTGTAAGTCCACTGGTGTGTGGACCAATTCACCTGACACCTAGAGTTGAGCTTTTTCAGGATTTGAGCAGCAGACCCTTTGTCATGTTTGAACTGTTTGAAAATGGCATTAGCAATATCCACCAGGTCAACCTTTTTCCTATGCCACCTGTCCATCTTTTCCAGCAGCATGTTTCTATGTTTTTGAATTACCTGAAAGCAAGACGAGGACAGATTAGTGATAGAAAAGACTTCTTGGGCAGTCCTTACCCTTACTCCACATATGTAATTGTTCCAAGT
Source organism: Ceratopteris richardii (assembly GCA_020310875.1). Classification (NCBI taxonomy): domain Eukaryota; kingdom Viridiplantae; phylum Streptophyta; class Polypodiopsida; order Polypodiales; family Pteridaceae; genus Ceratopteris; species Ceratopteris richardii. Next base: position 24,119 of record MU263192.1, read on the forward strand.
AGTGATTCCAGCTTTGTGGCATTTGTGTTGCTTGATTGTCAGCCTGTTTTCTTCACAATAAGCAAGCGTCCATAAGATTTTTTGACAGATGATTCTCTTTAGAAAAAATAATCTCTCGCAGATATTACTACTGTGCATTTACGAATTGAATTCTAATCTTTGAACTATTCCGAATTGGTAGACTCATCGGAAAACTGATTCTTTAATGTGAATTGAATTATGTACAATTCACTCCATTCACAACATCATCGATAGTTGCACTAACATTGGAATTGTTACTCCCGTTTGTAGTTCGCAGTTGATTAGATATGTCAAACATTTACTTCATTTGAAACATTCGCTTTAATTATCGTTGTAATCTATCTTAAAGGTTTTTATTTAGAAAAATCCATTTGCAGTAACAGACGATTCCCATCAAAGGACACAAAATTACATTTTTTTCTCCAAAACCTTTCATCTAAAGAGCATAGGGTTGCCCACCGCCATAGCCTCTCCATCCCTGAGAGGACTACAAAGAATCATACTTGGAAAGAGGGCAACAAAGATGGGAACGCACCATTGAGATTCATGATTAGATGGGAAGTGTAGAGGAGATCAAGTGTAGGTACGGAGGGGAAGGAGTGGACGATCAGAGGAGGACAAATACACTGAAGAAAAAGATTTTTGCATCTAAGAGGGAGGAGATATTTTGAGAAGAGGAATACACTCATCTTCAAGAGGAGGAGCAAACCAACAGCAAGAAGAGTTCCGCATCTTTGAGAAGAGGAGTATTTCACTTTGACAAGGGGAAGATTCTAGTCGAAGAAGACTCACACATGAAGGAGAAGAAGAGGAACCCGCTTGGAGAAGAGTAGAAGTCCATTGAAAGGAAGATTTTCCCTTATTCCAAACAAAAGAGATAATGAAGTTGGATATAAAAATTATAGCGTGTACGTATCCTAAAGATGTCTACCATGATCATGGTATATGAGATGAGCATGCCATCTATTATGATTCAGAATGCCTTTATTCTACAAATTCCTTAGAGGGCTTAATCATTGAGGTGTTTGAAGTAATTCAATGGCGATGCACCACAGTGTGCTCTCCTTCTCTAGAGCTCCACGACGATATCCTCGGAGTAGAAAACCAAGCCCCTAGGGCCACACATGGTACTCCGCATAGAGGTTGCAGAATACGTAGAAAAACACAGTACACAGGGAGCACGAAGAGAGACTTCTTAGGTTTTACAAATGTGGTCGAACTTACAGTCTTTGGCTGACCAGACCACTATATGTTTTATTAAAGAACATATACAAAGAAGTGTCCGATGGCCATTTGGCCTTTCACATGGACACTAATGGTAACAATCTCCCAGGAGAGGCCAATATGGTCAAAGTAACTATGAGAGAAAAATGAAGAATGATAAAGAATACCTTAGTATAAGTATACAAACTATACCTCACACCACATGGGCATGTTTCACACTATACAAGTGACTGTGTGAGATCATGAATGAAGTAATCCCCATCAAGTGACATCATCATCAAAAGCTATCCTGTGGTAGAGCTTTAGTCAAAGCATATGCAGCATTATCTCGAGTGTGAACCTTCTCAATCATAATGTGCTTAGTGGCTAAGCAATCTCTAATGAAGTGATACCACACCTCAATGTGCTTGGTTTCGCATGATAGACCTTGTTCTTAGCCAAAGCAATGGCACTCTGATTGTCACTAAGCAAACGAGGTACATGTTCAGGTAAGCTCATATCACAAGGAGGACCAAAAAGCCACAATGCTTGCTTACAAGCCTCACTTGCTGCAACATACTCTGCTTCTGTGGTGGAAACAACTGTTGTACATTCTGGAAGACGAGATCTCCAAGGAGATCACCTCCAACAAAATGAAAAATGTACCCTGATGTAGATTCATGATTGTCTATAGAACCAGCATAGTCAGAATCTTTGTAACCAATAATGGATGTGTTCCCTCTACCTAAGCATAGACACTTGTCCTTTGTGCCACTCAAATATCTCAAATTCATCTTCACCGATTCCCAATGTTTCTTTCTAGGATTAGACATATATCTGCTCACAACTCCCACTAGAAATGCAATGTCTGGTCTATGCTTTTAATGTTTCCTAACATCCCCATGATGTGCAAGACATTGATAGGTCTACGCTTCTAGCATCCATTGCAAATGATTTATCGCTTCTCAAAACATCATGGGATCTTCTGTTATTTCTTTGTATGTGGGATGAAAAACTTCTTTCTATGCTTTAGAGGGGTAAAGTGTTCCCAGGAGAAGGCACTTTTGTGTATCATCATTCATGTATAGTTTTTTTGCCCCAAGAAAGCATAAGGAGATTTCCTCTTAAGAGTCACACGTTGTAGTAGACACGCGTTGGTGTAGTAACCACAACCAAGGAAATTGTAATGTTAACCAACAACTCCATGTTGTTTTGGGAGTCATCCATACCAACATTGGTGGATGATGATCTAAACACAAATCTCTAAAACTCCCTAACCTATCAAGGATTGGAAAAAGAGTTCCACATCTGCTACACAACATTTAATCCAAAACTAATGTTTGAAGACATAATGATGAATTAGAGTGCTATGATTGGAAACCTCTATAAAGAATATTAAACAAAAGTGCATAAAGATGGAGATCTTGATCACAAGGAACCAATGTTTTACCTCTGATCAATCACAAGAGGTGCAACTAAGCAAACTCTAATGTACCATATATACAACATATTTGATGAGTGCTTTAAGACCGTCTCCAAGATTCACAACAAATGACAAGTAAAACCAATAGGTTTTGGCCCCTTTATGAAATATGATTTATATTTCATTGAGAACAAAGATGAGGAGGAGAAAAACCTCAAGGATTAGCACTCTTTTAAAAAGATGGATTTATATCCAATAGAAGGCAAGGAAGTGTCATGTCGACCAATGGATTCACTAGGGATGATCTTTGAGGTTGGAGAGGCATTGAATGTGGAAATGAAAGAGGAGGAACATGTCACAAAATGCATCTTTCTAGAGTTCAACATCAGTATGTGCCATATTAATGAAGATGATAAAATGGTTTTAGTTAATAATATAGTATGGATCTTTCCAACATTAAAAATCAAGGGAATAGATTGTGATCATGAATGATACTTGGAAGCTTTCTCATATTAGAGAAGATCAGGCCCTTGCCATTATTTCTCATAGCTATATGTGAGAAAAGAATCTCCAAATGGTGGAGGAGCAATCTGGTATCAAGCTTGAGGACTCCCAATTCTTCCTCAAAACAGGAATTTCAATGTATGTAGAAGGAATGAAGTTAGAATCCAAGCCTCTATCTACGCCACTCTTTCTCTCAATAAACCAAAGTGATCAAACATATAGGTTTGCTAAAGTTAGGTGCTATCTTAAATGTGAACATATCGTACATCTTTTAGTTCCTTGTTGTTGTACATAGAAAATGGTAACTTCTTCATAAGACATAGAGATACATGGAGCACAACCATGGTAAACGTTTTGAGTCTCAAATTACCTTAAATGTTTAGAATCATCAAACATATCTATCTTACACTTCTAATATCGCCATATGATAAATATAGCAATTAACTTTCTTCAAACAGTTTTTAATCATTCTAAGAAAAAAATTCAATCCCAACACAAACAAATAAGGTGGTTTTCTATTACTACCAAGGAAGGTAGATCATCCATTTCAATTATGTGAATCATGTATCCAGTATTCTCACTTGCAATATAGAAGCCTCTATGATGCTTGAACCTTACGACAAAGGATACTTATTCTCTTTGGAGTGTCATTCGCCAAGTTGAATAGATTCACCCATCGCACCATAGAAGATTGTTTCAAAAGCTCCATTCCGTAATGATGTCCATGTTAAGCATTGAGGCTTAACCTTTTCTTATCTCTTTTGCAATGGTGCATAGTCATTATGAAGATCAATGTGGAGATAACAAACTCTCTTGTTAGCAAGAGAGTCCTTAGTGGTTTCCATCATTTGACATGAAGGAATAAATAATAAAATAATAAATTAATAAATTAATAAAATAATACTAATTAGAAAAAACCAGCTTCCTCAAACACATGAACGAATAAGATATTATTTTCTCTTGGAATTATACTATGCAAAAGTCTTCTAAAAAATATAAAAAATGCATGTCTCAATGTTTCAATCTAACAAAAATTCCTCATAGAAATCTGTCCAATGACAATTTTCAGAACTTTGGCACTTGAAAAAGCGATTTTTTCCATAGTTTTATATCACTTAATGATGTTCAATCTCATTTCTTGAGGCTCCAAAGTTTTGAGTTGGTAATTTAGTGTTATTCTTTAATTTTAACTTGGGACACAAGGATAAAGCTGTAATTTTCATTGGATACTCTATAAGGGATCAACCATATTCTTTGACCTTGGGTCTTTTGGTTCCATGCATTAGAAGGATCAATGATCTCAATTTTCTAAACGAATCAAAATTATGCTTATATCATCATTAGATATGTTTGCTATTCGCATCACCCTATCATGTGCATGTGCCACTGATTCTATATTTTTGTTCCTTCTATGATTATTCTCCATCCAGAATCTCTATTTTCCTTCCCTTAGATTCTCCTATTTAGCTTCTTTTTTCCACACCTTCAATCGTTTACGTTTTTGCTTCTACACTAAGCTATCTTAGAACCATGTTTGTTGTTCACCTATTTATTATTTTTGCATCTCTAAGCAACATGTTCTATTGCCACAAATTTCTTGAAGTTGAACTTATCGATTAGACCAATGTCCCTCACCCACATATCACTACAAATCCTTGTGTAATATAAATCACTTAATCTACTATCTATGAGTGCCTTTAAAAAATCTTATGCCATTCAAACCATTTGATAAGAGACACACATTGAAACAATAGAAGCTTAACCTTTTCTTATCTCTTTTGGAATGGTGCATAGTCATTATGAACATCAATGTGGAGATAGAAAACTCTCTTGTTAGCAAGAGAGTCCTTAGTGGTTTCCATCTTTTAACATCAAGGATATCAAGCAAGTGTTAATTATTTGAGTGACCATGTAGCTTGCAGCAGCTTCCAAATGGTGCACTTCCTCAACAGTAAATTTTCTCATGGTAAAAAGTTGAATGGAGGGGAAGAAAACGGATAGTCTTTTCTTATGAAAACGAGTTAAGAGTGTGTTTTCGAGTACATTTATGTGGAGATGTGAATGGGAGACTCGTTTCTCTATTAAAATATTGTTTCTATTTGTGCATCATGGTGGCCAAAATAATAATATAATACCCATAGTTCAATAAGAAAAACGTTTCTGCAAGATTGAATAAATAAATAAAATAATACTAATTAGAAAAAACCAACTTCCTCAAACACATGAACGAGTAAGATAATATTTTCTCTTGGAATTATACTACGCAAAAGTCTCCCAAAACTATAAAAATGCATGTCCTAATGTGGCAATCTAACAAATTGCTCATAGAAATTTCTCCAATGACAATTTTCACAACTTTGGCACTTGAAAAAGCGATTTTTGCCATAGTTTTATATCACTAAATGATGTTCAATCTCATTTCTTGAGGCTCCAAAGTTTTGAGTTGGTAATTTAATGTTATTCTTTAATTTTAACTTGGGACACAAGGATAAAGCTTTAATTTTCATTGGATTCTCTATTAGGGATCAACCATATTCTTTGACCTTGGGTCTTTTAGTTCCATGCATTAGAAGGATCAATGATATCAATTTTCTAAAGGAATGAAATTATGCTTATATCATCATTAGATATGTTTGCTATTTGCATCACCCTATCATGTGCATGTGCCATTGATTCTATATTTTTGTTCCTTCTATGATTATTCTCCATCCACAATCTCTATTTTCCTTCCCTTAGGTTTTGCTATTTAGCTTCTTTATTCCACCGTTCAATCGTTTACTTTTTTGCTTCTACACTAAGCTATCTTAGAACCCTGTTTGTTGTTCACGTGTTTTGGTTTATGATATGTTGCTCATCTTTTCTAATAAGACAAGCATTGTTGACTTTAAGGCTTATTTGCATACCTCTTTTCAAGTGTCAGATTGGGGGGCTCTAAATCCACACTTAGGTAGTTAATTATCAGTTTTTTCATGCCAAGATGGTATATTAGCACCTTATCCAAATGTTTTGAGGAATTTTTAGCCCATTGCTATTTTTAGAAATGAGGTTCACAATGAACTCTTCACAATATTAGATGAATTTGATCTTGTCCTCATCTTTAGGAGTGAGGTTCACAATTAACTCTTCATGATGTTGAAGGTGTTGGATGTTTTCCTCCCTCAACAATAATAGGGTGCCTTTTTTTATCTATGTCAAATAGGGCTTGAGGTTCAAACTCTTTTCTCACAGATAAGCTAACATAGCCACTCATAATTATTAAGCACATAATTTGAAATTTGTGTGGTGTCTTTGGGTGGGTATCATGATATTGGGATGCTTTCTTAGACTAAGATTGCATCACTCCTATGGCACTCATGTGTATTGAGTGGTTGTTGTTTTATGCTTGGTAGCTCATGCATATAATGTTCAAGTATAAAGCATCCTACTTTGGCCACTTCTATTTGTGAGATTATATATTGAGCAACTTTCACAACTACACTTTCATGTATGTGTCGCATTCGTCACTCAATCTGTCACCACCTTATTTGTTGATAATCATATCAGAAAACCAATTTTGGAGAACCAAGTGCTCCATGTTCAAACAATCCACTATGATTATGTGAGAAAGAGAATATGCATTATAGATTTGAACTTAGCTTAAGTGACTATAGATTTGTAGCACTATGGAGGTGCTAGAAGTGAGATCACCCTTGCCATATGCAAAGGCATTGGTTGATCCAAGTGTGTGAGTCACCCCTAGCCATGATGCCCTCGACCATGAATGATTGCCCTAGGTTGCATCTGCACATGCCCTGTGAGAAGATACCATCAGGTTATGTGGTCACACCTAGATGCCCTACACAAGAACTGGCGAACCTTGTAACTCCACAACTCCAAGATTGGTTGCCCCTCCATGTTCGTTACCTCAACTACTGGGCAACCTAATCTCCTCCCCCACTTACCTCGTCAAAAATGGGCAACGCAATCTCCTCCTACATTCGCCTCCTCCAAATTGGCGACCAAATATCGTACTCCACCCTACTTCCCAAGTTGGTTTATCCACATCTACCTCTCCAATCGCCCTCGCCAAACCTCACTTAGGGCACGAAGAAGGAAAATAACACCATAGTAGAAGGTTCAAGTTTCCAAGTTAGACAAATTTAAAAGGCCAACTAGTGGGGGGCAAGTTCAAAAGAGGTTACTCTACCAAGGGTGGTGGACCACCTGAGTAACTTCCCTTTGTAGGTCGCTACTTCGTGTCAGGCTACCTATCAAAGCATTTCATGGTCTACAATCATTCTCAAGGGGATCGTTTTCCCTCTTCCATGGGTCATCTGGGGTCATGCAGAGCCACTCAAATGGCCTCTTTGTATCTATATAAGCAATTGATGGACACTCATTGGGACAATGAGAGACTACTTGTCAAGTCATCTATGTGTGTATCCTTAGGATGATTGTTGCTCTTGTTATGTGTGTGAATAGGAATTTGGTACTCTATGGTAGTAATTTATCTCTCTGTTGTATCTCTTCATTTGGGCTATGTACCTAGTGTTTTAATTTCATTACATTGTTTCTAATCGCATATTGGCCTAATTTTACATTGTGTGCTGGATTGCTCCCTAAATGGTTTTGATCTTTGTGTATTATGTTATCTAAAGCTATATGTTGTTCTATGAGTATGTTGACAACCATTAAACCCTTGGAGTCTAATTCATTGGTTGATTACTAATAATTTGTGCTACTAGTAGAAAGGGATCCCTACTAGCAAGAGTGATTGAGCAAGTAACCTCGAGGATGGGCAAGTGGAAATAGGTTAACTAATTATGGTTATTCAGGTTGTGTGTATTGTTATCTGCTGAAATATATTTCCTATTCTTTATGTGATGTAATTTATGCCTTGGTAAGTTCTACTATTGTTCTTGAGCTTTTTTATTCTCTATTCAAACTATATCCTCTTGAGGAGTTGGGTGTTTGTGAAGTGCCTCTCTGCACAAGCATGTTACAACATATATTTCCCTGAGGAGAACCCCGCTCGAGAAGGTGTCCTAGGAGGTGTATCTACTCTTCCTAAGAATATTTCTCTGGTTTCTCTTTTATAATTTGACATGCACAATGAGAAATTTACATTCTCTTTGGCATGCACGGCAACACCCTTGCATGTCATATGTAAGATACCTATTGGAAGCATGAATTCATCCTCTTTTCTACTTTTCTTTGATTCTAAAGATTTGCTAAGCTTCTATCGAGCATTGGGCAAGAGGGGACATGACCCATACCCAAGCAGCAAGGAAGTCTCTTCGTCTTCACAAGTGTCCCATAAAGACTTACAATCGAAAAAGGTCATCTCATCACTCTTCTTGACGACCAATCACCCCTATACCCTTAACTCTTCCCATAGATTTTTCTCACGATTTACCTCAAACATGTCTTTATAAAGACAAGACCAGGAGAGCTGATGAATCCACCTCTAAGACTTTTGAGCATAACCAATTATCGATGGAAGACCTTAAATATGTGTTATGAAGGTTAAACATTGAATTTCCTACTTTGAAGGATCTAGTGCAAGAGCGCAACAACCACATAAGGAGATTTATCTCCTTATGTCAAGGAAAAGGATTACAAAATCAAGAGGATACCATACTTGCCTTGTTTCCATCTACCATTGATGGACTTGCATACAAGTGGTATAGTCAACATGCAAATGGACACTTTTCCACTTGCGAAGCCTTGAAGACTCCCTTCTGTCTAACTTTCCAACCTAAGAATTCATCAGAAAGAGCTTTGAACTAACTTGAGAACCTAAGACTCCAACCAAGTGAATTATTTCATGAGACTTTGCACAAAGGAGCTTGCTTCTCGATTGCCACATCTTGGAGTTTGAGGTCTGCAAAAGCACACAAATAGCACAAGGAAGAAGAAGAATCTTGGAGCACAACACAATGCATAATGTATTACCAATACATGTACAAAGATAAGTAACATGTTAGAGTCATAGGCATATATACAAGTGAAGGGAAGAAAAACCTCCCAAAGAGGGAAATAAGTGTGAGTGTGTTCACACAAATCACCACCAAAATATATCAACACCACATGCCCCACTTGACTTTTTGGTGAAGAAATGGACTGAGAAGGTCTTGCAAAAGTCTTCTCAACAAAAGCTATGAGATTGTCTAAGGTTGAATGCTACATTGAGGACTTTGTGGTAGTCACCTCATGCATAGGAGAGGCAAGAGTACATTTTGAAAGAGGTAGTCAAGTTACTTGCATCATCTCCCTAGACCCAGTTAAGCAACTCACGAGGGAATCACAAGCACTAAAAATGCAACAGATCCATCATGAAGAAAAGGTTACCTCACTACCCACATGGCACAACGATGACCTACTTGCCCAACTTCAATGGAAAGTGGAGGAGTTCTAGATTGCTCAAGAGATTCATAGGTAACTATGGTGCATGATATGTAACAATAGTGGTCATTCTAACTTGGACTACCCAAATAGGGTGACTTGCTAATTTTGTGGCGAAAATGGTCATGATTTGTAATTCCTCAAGGGCACTCAACGAACAAGTAATTCTCAAGCCCCCAACATTTTCTATGATAGTACATCGAATTCTCAAAACAGGAACCATAACCGCGCAAACCAACTCAAATGCACAAGATGACTCGTGTTTTCAATGTGATGAATACATATTCAAAGTAAGTGCTCTCTATCAGAGGGAGCACCACCTTTCCAACATTTCCCACATGCTCAAGTCCACTATATGGGGACTTCGCATGGAACCACCTTGCTATGATTCACATGATAGTAGTCTCTCCACAAAAAGAAGGTATGGCTCCACATTCTTTTGCGATTCATCCTCTATGGAACCTATGATGACTAGGGCAATGCAAGCAGTGGCGGCAAGGCTAAACGATCAATTGAGACCCAAAGAAAAAGACGATGTGAAAAAGGCCTAATTGACAAAGAATGAGGCCAATGAAGAAGCTTATGAGAAGATTACTCATAAAGAGATCGAACCATTCTCCCTCAACCATAGGCAAATGTAGTAGACATTGAAGAAATTCTAAAGGAAACTCGCAATAAGGTCAACCTATTTCAACTCATTAAGATGGATGCCAACGTGAGAAGCAACTTACTCAAGGTCATGCAATGCCTATCTGTACCTACCACTTAGTGTGGATGGGTATATGGTGGGCTTCCCCTCGGATCCACTAGAAGACTACCACAATTTAAGGTTGATTGTATCTATTAAGAATGAGATTTTGATAGGACTTATAGTGGATGATGGGTCCAGTATCAACTTGATGTTTGACTTCACCATAAAGAAGTTGAAGTTGTCCTTGATGAAAGCAACACCAAGCACCATGAATTAGCACACTAGCAGCAAGTTACACCCTTAGGGATTTACAAAAGGGTACCTATGTTTGTCAAGGTTATCAATTTATGTTGGATTTTGTTGTAATACCATTACCCTAGGAAACCTCCTTTCCTTTTCTCTTGGGAAGACCTTATTTGAGGCAAGTCAAGGTACTACACGATTGGGGGAGAAATATGTTATGAATCTCCACCAAGCCTAATGCAAATGCATACATATTTGGAAGAAGGGTGTGATAATGCTAACACAATTGGATATAGAATGGATAATGAGGTAATGCTCTCCTTGCCATTTGAGGAAGATTATTTGTTCAATTGGATTATGAGCATCTTGGAGTGTTGCACTATGGAAATTTGTGAAATAAATGAAGACCAAGGGGAGAGGACTTGGTGCACAAAATCCTTAATAAAGGTTTATAATGGCCTCATCACTCAAGGATGCCAAGTATGCCAAAGAATGTAAAACTTTTCAAAGGTGTATTGCTCGCCCAAAAATACTAAATTTCCATCCCTTGGTGATCTGATTAGGATGGCAACCTTTTGAGAAATGGGATCTTGACTTCATTTGGCCCATGATCCCAACATGTCAAACCAGCAATGAAAGGTACATTTTGATGGTAACCTATTAGTCAACCAAAAGGGTAGAGGCTAAGACCACTTCGAATTGTATTGCATCAACTGTGGCTAACTTCATATATAAACAAATTTTTTTATGGTTTGGATGCCCACTAGAAGTTATTAGTGATAAGGGCACTCTTTTGTGAATCAACTATTGTTGTACATTTTTGACAGGTACAAGATCTATCATAACAAGTCATGTGCTTACTATCCTAGAGCTAATGGGCTGACTAAAAGCTCCAACAAAATCTTCTTCACATTATTACAAAAGCTTTTTCTAGATCACCAAAGCTCTTGGCAACGAGCTTTGATTAGAGCAATCTGGGCTCCAGATTACAAGAAGGAGTACTACAAGTGAAAGTCCTTTTCTACTTGTATATGATAAGTGCTTGCTCGCATCTAAACAGATATGGAAGAAAGATATGTTGAAATTTGCCCTCACATAATAAGGCTAGCAACATTGGAATAGTATAGGGAGGCAACAATGAAGAAGCTACAAACTAAGCGAGAAGATCACAAAAGAATCCATGACAAGCATCTCAAGCAAAAGAGGGAGAAGGACCTCTTATTTTGGTATACCAGATCATGCCACTACCTGCCAAAATGGCACCCATGTGGTCTAGCCCTTTCATAGTAGTAAGGTTATTCGCTCAAGGTGATATACAACTTCAAGACTTGAAGAGTGAAAAGTTCATCCTAGTTAACATCTCGAGGGCAAAGACCTACTTTAATTGAAGCTTGATGAAGGGGTCTGTAGCACTATGGAGGTGCTAGAGTGAGCTTGCCCTCATATATGTAAAGGAATTGGTCCCTTGAATGTTGCAATTCCAAGTGGTTGGGTCGCCTCACATCATGATGCCATCCACCATGAATGCATGCCCCAAACTGCATCTACACATGCCCTGTGAAAAGACATCACCAAGTTATGTGGACGCCCCAGATGCCCTGCACAAGAATTAGTCACCGTTTTCACTCCAAAACTCCCAGGATTGGTTTCCTCGTGTACTTCTCCCCACTCACCTTCTTAAAATGGATGAACCGATCTCCTCCCCCACTCGCTTCCTCAAAATGGGTGACACAAGCTCCTCCTCCACTGGCCTTCTCAAAGTGGGCCACCCAATCTCTTCCCCCACTCACCTCCTCAAAATGGGTGACCCAATATGTTTACTCCACTTGCCTTTCCAAATTGGGGGACTCACATCTACTTCTCCACTCGCCCTAGGCAACCTCTTTTGGAGCACCAAAAAGAAAAAGGACACCATCGTAGGAGGCCTCCCCAAGATTATGTGTACACGTGCATAAGACAACATTTCTTGCTACCTAAAATATTCATCCAATTCTCATATCTAATACTTGCATTAGTTGGAAACTTCACTTAAGAAAGGGGGGGAAAAAACTCAATGGATTGTACATGACTATCTAATCAAAAGAAATATGTTTACCAAAGAAGATACAATATGCATACATGATAGTCTGACTTCACGTACAAAAAGACAAGCTCGTTTGATTGTATACAAGCATTCAATTACGAGAAATATGTTTATCTAAGAAGGTAGTTCATACATCAATGATCATCATAAAGACCTAGACGGTGAATATGATCAAAATTCTACGAACATTGGCTCTAGCGAAGTATGGATAAGCTAGAAGCGTCTCTCGAGAAGAAGGATCAATGACTTCCACAACCCAAGAAATCTTTCTCTTCATATGAAAACCTAAAATTTGGTAATCAGACCCACTTTTCCAATCTTTTCTCCCTTGATCTCCACCACTTGAAAAGGTGATAAGTGTATTATGAAAGGCAATATAACACCGTTGCTTGAGCTGAGTTCAGAATTTATGGATGATGACGAGTTAAATGTTTTTGACCGTTGATTGAGCGTTTAGAGCTGCTACATACGGGTTAAAAATCTTTCTGTACATGTTTTAGCCAAACCATTTAAAAGAGAGAACTTTTTTGTTTTTGATTCAAAAACCTTTGTGTTCATGATTTAGGTCTCAACATTTTAATGGATTTTCATGTGTGACTATCAGCAAAAAATATAAAAACTAGTAAAAAGGTACCTTACAACCATAACAGAAGCCATTGAGTTCAAAATTTTTCTAACATCCTTTTCAACCATCGATTATACCCCCAAAACACATATCAATGAATGGATTGGACCCTTCAACAATAGCTTGAAATTTCTTTTATTCACATATGAAGACATTCTTCACGTGTAAAATTGCTCATACATAGCATATTTCACTCCAAATGCCTGTATCCTAACATAGATTGAAGATAATATTAAATATGGATGCCATCCTTGCTTTAATATATAAAGCTGAATAGAATCAAACTAATTCTATAAAGGCATAATTTATTTTCTTGTTTATAAATTTTCCCGAATGGTTCGTTTAAAGAAATATTGAACAATTGACATCCGATACTCCAACCAACTGTCAGCACTAGTGCACTCTTAATGATTGTTCTATAACAAGTACTAGGGATCACAAAACTCAGCATGAATTTTACCATGAACCTTTTGAAAAAATTCCGGTAGAGAAGCCTAGGAAAAACTCAATATTATGTAGCCATCGGTACATTGCGCAACGAGAGGTTTCTAAGAGATTTCCCACATCTCAAAACATTAGTAGAAATGACCTGATAATTGATTGCTTTTGTGATTCAAGTACCACAAGAAACTGGTAGGCATGATGCATTAATGGCTGCAAAGCCTTGTTTTACCCACTAAAATGGCACCTATTAAGGCTGGCTCTTTCAGAGTGGTAAAGTTACTGCCTCAAGTCGCGATACAACTTGAAGGCTTGAAGAGTGAAAAGCTGATCCTCGTTAACATTTCGCGGGTGAAGACCTACTCTGATTGGTGCATGTGACATGAATAGTCACTCCCCTATATACACCATCAATGCATTTCTGTATTTAAGTTCATTTCTATTGAAATAAAACTTCCTTTCTTTGAAGCAAATAAAAGAAGAAGCTTGCACGAAGAGGGTGTCAAGGCTTGATGGAAGGGTTTGTAGCAGTATGGAGGTGCTAGAGACATCTTGCCCTCACATATGCAAAGAAGTTGGTCCCTTGAAGGCTGCAACTCCGATTGGCTGGGTCAGCAAAGATCATGATGCCCTCCACCATGAGTGTTTGCCCCAAACTCCATCTACACATGCTTCGTGAAAAGACACCACGAAGTTATGTGGTTGCCCCAAATGCCTTGCACAAGAATTGGTCCTCCTTTTCACTCCACAACTCCAAAGATTGGTTTCCTCATGTACTTCGCCCCACTCACCTTCTTTAAAAGGATGACCAATCTCCTCCCCCACTCGCTTCCTCAAGATGGGTGACCCAATCTCCTCCCCCACTCGCCTCCTCAAGATGGGCCACCCAATCTCTTCCCCCACTCGCCTCCTCAAAAATGGGAGACCCAATCTCTTACTCCGCTTGCCTATCCAAGTTGGGTGACCCACATCTTCTACCTTTCCACGCGCCATGCGCAACCGCTTTAGGATCACCAAGAAGTAAAAGGACACGTTCGTAGGAGGTTTCCCCAAGATCATGTATACACATATACAACACAACATTTCTTGCTACCTAAAATATTCACCCAATTCTCAAATCTAATACTTTCACATTAGGTGAACACTTCACTTTAAAAAAAAAGGTGGGGGGGGCTCAATGGATCGTACAAGACTATCTAATCAAAAGAATATGTTTACCTAAGAAGATACAATATGCATAGATGATAGTCTAACTTCACGTACAGAAAGACAACCTCGTTTGATTGTATACAAACATTCAATTACGTGAAATATGTTTATCTAAGAAGGTAGTTCATACATCAATGATCATTATAAACGCCTAAGCGGTGAATATATCAAAATTCTACAAACATTGGCTCTAGCGAACTGTTTCTCGACAAGAAGGATCAATGACTTTCACCACCCAAGAAACCTCTCCATGTGAAAACGTAATATTTAGTAGTCAGACCCACTTTTCCTATCTTTTCTCCCTTGAACTCCACTACTTTAAAAGGTGATAAGTGTATTATCAAAGCCAAAATAACACCATTGCTCGAGCTGAGTTCAGAATTTAGAGTTGCTACATACGGGTTAAACATCTTTTAGCCAAATCAATCAAAAGAGATTTTTTTTGCGTTTCAATCAAACAACCTTTGTGTTCATGATTTAGGCTTTAACATTTTAATGGCATTTCATATGTGACTATCAGTAAAAAGTATCAAAACTAGTAAAAATCTACCTTACAACCATAACAAAAACCATTGAGTTCAAAATTTTTCTAACATCCTTTACAAGAATAAACCATCGATTATACCCCAAAAACACATATCAATGAATGGATTGGAAACGTGAAGCTTAATAGAATCAAACTAGTTCTGTGAAGGCATAATTTATTTTCTTGATTATAACTTTTCCCGAATGGTTTGTTCAAAGAAATATGCAAGAATTGACATCCGATACTCCAACAAACTGTCAGCACTGGTGTACTCTAAATGATTGTTCTATAACAAGTAATAGGGATCACAAAACTCAGCATGAATTTTATCATGAATCTTTTGAAAAAATTCCGGTAGAAAAGCCTAGGAAAAACTCAATATTATGTAGCCATCAGTACATTGCGCAACCAGAGGTTTCTAAGATATTTCCAACATCTCAAAACATTAGTAGAAATGACCTGATAAGAGATTGCTTTTGTGATTCAAGTACCACAAGAGAGTGGTAGGCATGACGCATTAATGGCTGCAGAGCCTTGTTTTGCTAAAACATAGTTTCTATAAGAAAATGGAAACTAACCATTGAAGAATCAAAATTATATCTGTGATAAACACTAATAACGAATTTAAAACAGTGACAGCATTTACTGCCACACCAGAGATCTTAAAAAACTCGTTTTGTAGATCAAACCCAATAAACATACAATACAGCACCAACTTTCCGAATATCAACTCTTATTCTGAGATTAAATCAAGGTCCAAGGAATTTAAGAATGAAGTATCTAACGGTGTGTTTTGATTTTTGTAATTGTAGTGTGTTCTTACAGTGAATTTCTTTGAAGATTCGTGATCATAACCATGTAAAGAAAGGTTCCATTTCAAATTAGAACTCTTTTACCAATCCTTGATAGCGTAGGGAGTCCTAGAGATTTGTGTTTAGATCATCATCCATCAATGTTGGTATGGATGACTCCCAAAAGAACATAGGGTTCTTGGTCAACATTACAATTTTCTTGGTTGTGGTTACCACATCAACGCGTGTCTACAACAACTTGTGACTCTTAAGAGGAAATCTCCTTATGCTCCCTTGGGGCAAAAAAAACTATACATAAATGATGATACACAAAAGTTCCTTCTCCTAGGAACACTTCACCCCTCCAAAGCATAGAAAGAAGTTTTTCATCCCACCGAAAAAGAAGAAACAGAAGCTCCCATTATGTTGTCAAAAGCGATAATTCAAGGATGCTAGAGGCGTAGACCTATCAATGTCCTACACATCATGGGGATGTTAGGCAACATGAAAAGGGATTAACTACAAGAAAATTTGTGGCATGTAGCAAACCTATTAAAAGGAGAAAGAGGATCCAATGAGTTTAATGGACTTCTTTGTCCACGAGACACTTCTTTGTATATGTTCGTTAATAAAACATATAGTGGCCTAGTCAGCCACATACTATAAGTTTGACCACATTTGTAAGACCTAAGAAGTTTCTCTTCATGCTCCCTATGTACTGCTTTTTTCTGTGTATTTTGGAGCCTCCATGTGGAGTACCATGTGTGGCCCTAGGAGCTTGGTTTTTTGCTCCGAAGATATCTTCATGGAGCTCTCGAGAAGGAGGATGCACTGTGGTCCATCGCCATCCAATCACTTCATTGATATTAGAGTAGTTTGACTCAAAAGCTTTGTTCCTTTTATGCAAGCATAGCGAGCACTCCGGCTCCGCCCGCATGTACGCTAGTTTTTGCAAGTGTTGTTGGCTAGTCTTTGGGCTATGCGCTCAACCTTTTAGTGTCATTTTATTGCATATATTGATCACATACACACCATGTATGCTTATGTGGATACCACTAATGCATGTCCATGTGGTCATTGATATAGTGGTTACAATTTTTTAGAGGAGGAGCTATAACTTGTCGGGCAAAGACCATTTTGAGATCTGAAAATTTGATGGCACAAACTTTGCTCTAAGGAAGGCAATGGAAGCCAATAAATAATATTTCAAAGGAACCTACTAACATGGATGAAGATGATTGGGATGGGTTAGATGAAATGGCCAGGTCTACGATTTGATACCGGATTGCTCCCCCACCATGTGGAGATTCTTTTCTCACATATAGCTATGCGAAATAATGGCAAGGGCCTGATCATCTTTAATATTAAAAATCTTCCAAGTATTCTTCATGATCACAATCTATTCCCTTGATTTTTAATGTTGGAAGGATCCATACTATATTATTAACTAAAACCATTTTATCATCTTCATTCATATGGCACATAGAGATGTTTAACTCTAGAAAGATGCATTTCGTGACAAGTTCTTCTTCTTTCATTTCCATACTCAATGCCTCTCCAACCCCAAAAATCATCCCTAGTGAATCCATTGGTCGACATGATAGTTCCTTGCCTTCTTTTGTATATAAATCCATCTTTTTGAAAGAGTGCTAATACTTGAGGGTTTTTACCTCCTCATCTTTGTTCTCAATGAAATATAAATCACATTTCATAAAGGGGCCAAAACCTATTGGACTTAATTGTCATTTGTTGTGAAGCTTGGAGATGGTCTTAAAGCACTCATCAAAAATGTTGTATATATGGTACATTAGACTTTGCTTAGTTGCACCTCTTGTGATTCATCAGAGGTAAAACATTGGTTTCTTGTAATCAAGATTTCCATCTTTATGCACTTTTGTTTAATATTCTTTATAGAAGTTGCCAATCATAGCACTCTAATTCATCATTATGTCTTCAAACGATAGTTTGGGATTAAATGTTGTGTAGCAGATGTGGAACTCTTTTGCCAATCCTTGATAGCTTAGAGAGTCCTAGAGATTTGTGTTTAGATCATCATCCATCAATGTTCGTATGGATGACTCCCAAAAGAACATAGGGTTCTTGGTCAACATTACAATTTCCTTGGTTGTGGTTACTACATCAACGCGTGTCTACAACAACTTGTGGCTCTTAAGAGGAAATCTCCTTATCCTCCCTTGGGGCAAAAAAAACTATACATGACTGATGATACACAAACGTTCCTTCTCCTAGGAACACTTCACCCCTCCAAAGCATAGACAGAAGTTTTTCATCCCACCGAAAAAGAAGAAACAGAAGATCCCATGATGTTGTCAAAAGCGATAATTCAAGGATGCTAGAGGCGTAGACCTATCAATGTCCTACACATCATGGGGATGTTAGGCAACATGAAAAGGGATTAACTACAAGAAAATTTGTGGCATGTAGCAAACCTATTAAAAGGAGAAAGAGGATCCAATGAGTTTAATGGACTTCTTTGTCCACGAGACACTTCTTTGTATATGTTCGTTAATAAAACATATAGTGGCCTAGTCAGCCACATACTGTAAGTTTGACCGCATTTGTAAGACCTAAGAAGTTTCTCTTCGTGCTCCCTATGTACTATTTTTTTCTGTGTATTCTACAACCTCTATGTGGAGTACCATGTGTGGCCCTAGGAGCTTGGTTTTCTACTCCGAAGATATCTTCATGGAGCTCTTGAGAAGTAGGGTGCACTGTGGTCCATCGCCATCCAATCGCTTCATTGATATTAGAGTAGTTTGACTCAAAAGCTTTGTTCCTTTTGTGCAAGCATAGCGAGCACTCTGGCTCCGCCCGCATGCAAGCTAGTTTTTGCAAGTGTTGTTGGCTAGTCTTTGGGCTATGCACTCAACCTTTTAGTGTCATTTTATTGCATTTATTGATCACATACACACAATGTACTCTTATGTGGATACCACTAATGCATGTCCATGTGGTCATTGATATAGTGGTTACGGTTTTTGCATAAAGCCTTTTACGTTTGATAAATAGGGTCGTGGTGAGGCCTTCTTCATTGGGAGACACCCTGATGTCGGGGTCTCTTCGGTGATGCAAGTGGAAGACTTACCCAGCCTCACCATAGCAGATGTATGATAGTTGTTCATAGGTGCTTGATAAGCCTAGTTGGGTTTCATTGGATCACTGATAATATGCAGTGGAGTTAGTGATTCACTACGTAGGTAAACATGTCAGTACTTGCAATTTTATAATATTTTGACACTAGTCATTTGCTCATTTTACAGAGGATACTCTGGAAAAATCTTTCTAGATTTTTGGTTTTGTCAACTATACAATGGTTGATTTACTCAATTGATCCAATTATTCATTGGTGTTTGGACTCTTCTAGGTCCAATATAATTCTATTCACTTCTCTACCATCATGGCATTAGAGGTTTGATGCACATTTGGTGGATCAGGGTCTAGTGCTAGTGTTCAGAGGAGGAGCTATAACTTGCTGGGAAAAGACCATTTTAAGATCTTAAAATTGATGGCACAAACTTTGCTCTAAGGAATAATTAGATTAAAGATGTGCTATATCAAAGGAGGCAATGAAAGCCAATAAATAGGATTTCAAAGGAACCTACTTACATGGATGAAGATGACTGGGACGGGTTTGATGAAATGGCCAGGTCTACGATTCGCTTACATCTTGCTTATATTGCTTAATTTATAGTATTACACCTTGAAAGTGCAGAGAAGATTTGGAAGAAGTTATGAAATACATATGAAAAAGAGACAACATCAAATAAAGTGTATCTGATGAGAAAAGTATATGACCTTTGCATGAAGGACAAAGATTGTGTTGCTGCTCATCTAAATGATTTTGATGCTATATTCTTCTAGTTACAAGCTCAAAAAATGGATATGGATAATGAAATGAAAGGAGTATTGTTGTTATGCATCTTGACATCATCATGGGATACATTTTGCACAACTCTTAGCACTAGTAAAATTGGTGGTAAACTCGTGTATGATGACATATGTGGAGCACTCTTCAGTGAGGAGATTCATAGAGAATCTATGGTTTTACACTGAGAGTGGAGATGCATATAATGTTCGTGATTCTTACCAAGGAGAGAATCAGTAACATGGCAAGAGCAAGAACAAGGAAAAGATATGGCCAACAGAATAAGAGTAGAAGTAAATCAAGGAAGAGGGATACCGGATTGCTCCCCCACCATGTGGAGATTCTTTTCTCACATATAGCTATGCAAAATAATGGCAAGGGCCTGATCATCTTTAATATTAAAAAGCTTCCAAGTATTCTTCATGATCACAATCTATTCCCTTGATTTGTAATGTTGGAAGGATCCATACTATATTATTAACTAAAACCATTTTATCATCTTCATTCATATGGCACATAGAGATGTTTAACTCTAGAAAGATGCATTTCGTGACAAGTTCTTCTTCTTTCATTTCCATACTCAATGCCTCTCCAACCCCAAAAATCATCCCTAGTGAATCCATTGGTCGAAATGACAGTTCCTTGCCTTCTATTGTATATAAATCCATCTTTTTAAAAGAGTGCTAACTACTTGAGGGTTTTTTTCCTCCTCATCTTTGTTCTCAATGAAATATAAATCACATTTCATAAAGGGGCCAAAACCTATTGGATTTAATTGTCATTTGTTGTGAAGCTTGGAGACGGTCTTAAAGCACTCATCAAAATGTTGTATATTATGGTACATTAGACTTTGCTTAGTTGCACCTCTTGTGATTCATCAGAGGTAAAACACTGGTTTCTGTAATCAAGATTTCCATCTTTATGCACTTTTGTTTAATATTCTTTTATAGAGGTTGCCAATCATAGCACTCAATTTCATCATTATGTCTTCAAACGATAGTTTTGGATTAAATGTTGTGTAGCAGATGTGGAACTCTTTTGCCAATCCTTGATAGCTTAGGGAGACCTAGAGAGTTGTGTTTAGATCATCATCCATCAATGTTCGTATGGATGACTCCCAAAAGACCATAGGGTTCTTGGTCAACATTACAATTTCCTTGGTTGTGGTTACTACATCAACGCGTGTCTACAACAACTTGCGGCTCTTAAGAGGAAATCTCCTTATGCTCCCTTGGGGCAAAAAAAACTATACATGAATGATGATACACAAAAGTTCCTTCTCCTAGGAACACTTCACCCCTCCAAAGCATAGAAAGAAGTTTTCAATCCCACCAAAAAAGAAGAAACAGAAGATCCCATGATGTTGTCAAAAGCGATAATTAAAGGACGCTAGAGGCGTAGACCTATCAATGTCCTCCACATCATGGGGATGTTAGGCAACATGAAAAGGGATTAACTACAAGAAAATTTGTGGCATGTAGCAAACCTATTAAAAGGAGAAAGAGGATCCAATGAGTTTAATGGACTTCTTTGTCCACGAGACACTTCTTTGTATATGTTCGTTAATAAAACATATAGTGGCCTAGTCAGCCACATACTGTAAGTTTTACCGCATTTGTAAGAACTAAGAAGTTTCTCTTCGTGCTCCCTATGTACTATTTTTTTCTGTGTATTCTACAACCTCTATGTGGAGTACCACGTGTGGCCCTAGGAGCTTGGTTTTCTACTCCGAAGATATCTTCATGGAGCTCTTGAGAAGTAGGGTGCATTGTGGTCCATCGCCATCCAATCACTTCATTGATATTAGAGTAGTTTGACTCAAAAGCTTTGTTCCTTTTGTGCAAGCATAGCGAGCACTCTGGCTTCGCCCGCATGCAAGCTAGTTTTTGCAAGTGTTGTTGGCTAGTCTTTGGGCTATGCACTCAACCTTTTAGTGTCATTTTATTGCATTTATTGATCACATACACACAATGTACTCTTATGTGGATACCACTAATGCATGTCCATGTGGTCATTGATATAGTGGTTACGAATTTTGCATAAAGCCTTTTACGTTTGATAAATAGGGTCGTGGTGAGGCCTTCTTCATTGGGAGACACCCTGATGTCGGGATCTCTTTGGTGATGCAAGTGGAAGACTTACCCAGCTCACCATAGGAGATGTATGATAGTTGTTCATAGGTGCTCCATAAGCCTAGTTGGGTTTCATTGGATCACTGATAATATGCAGTGGAGTTAGTGATTCACTACGTAGGTAAACATGTCAGTACTCGCAATTTTATGATATTTTGACACTAGTCATATGCTCATTTTACAGAGGATACTCTGGAAAAATCTTTCTAGATTTTTGGTTTTGTCAACTATACAATGGTTGATTTACTCCATTGATCCAATTATTCATTGGTGTTTGGACTCTTCTAGGTCCAGTATAATTCTATTCACTTCTCTACCATCATGGCATTAGAGGTTTGAGGCACATTTGGTGGATCAGGTCTAGTGCTAGTGTTCAGAGGAGCTATAACTTGCTGGGCAAAGACCATTTTAAGATCTTAAAATTGATGGCACAAACTTTTCTAAGGAATAATTAGATTAAAGATGTGCTAATTCAAAGGAGGCATGAAAGCCAATAAATAGGATTTCAAAGGACCTACTTACATGGATGAAGATGACTGGGACGGGTTTGATGAAATGGCCAGGTCTACGATTCGCTTACATCTTGCTTATATTGTTTAATTTACAGTATTACACCTTGAAAGTGCAGAGGAGATTTGGAAGAAGTTATGAAATACATATGAAAAAGAGACAACTCAAATAAAGTGTATCTGATGAGAAAAGTATATGACCTTTGCATGAAGGACAAAGATTGTGTTGCTGCTCATCTAAATGATTTTGATGCTATATTCTTCGAGTTACAAGCTCAAAAATGGATATGGATAATGAAATGAAAGGAGTATTGTTGTTA
The DNA here is from genome assembly GCA_020310875.1 of Ceratopteris richardii. Classification (NCBI taxonomy): domain Eukaryota; kingdom Viridiplantae; phylum Streptophyta; class Polypodiopsida; order Polypodiales; family Pteridaceae; genus Ceratopteris; species Ceratopteris richardii. The sequence goes on from MU263192.1 coordinate 47,110, forward strand.
TGCATCTTGACATCATCATGGGATACATTTTGCACAACTATTAGCACTAGTACACTTGGTGGTAAACTCGTGTATGATGACATATGTGGAGCACTCTTCTGTGAGGAGATTCATAGAGAATCTATGGTTGACACTGAGAGTGGAGATGCATATAATGTTCGTGATTCTTACCAAGGAGAGAATCAGTAACATGGCAAGAGCAAGAACAAGGAAAAGAATGGCCAACAGAATAAGAGTAGAAGTAAATCAAGGAAGAGGGATATCGAATGCCATTATTGTCATAACAAAGGACATATGAAGAAAGACTGTTATGCATTAAAGACGCTAAAGGTAAAGGATAGAATGTTGATTGGCATGTTAAACAGTTACCTGACCATCTTCTTTGATTGTGAAGATTGAAGTAATTAATGCTATTTTGATGTTGTTGATGTGTTGAAACTTGATAGTAGTGTGCCAACTGAGGCTCTTATGACTGATTCTCTTTCCTACACGTGGCTGCTAGATTCTGGTGCTTCTTTCCATGTGACAACACAAAGCATTTTCTCTAATTATGCAACAAAATCTCTTGGTACCGTGAGCTTGTATTCTACTTAGAAGATATCTTCATGGAGCTCTCGAGAAGGAGAGTGCACTGTGGTCCATTG
>MU263193.1:0-47690 GCA_020310875.1 Ceratopteris richardii
CGTTCTTCATTAGACAACATGCAAGCTTAACATTGTGTCTCCAAACTGCCTCCTCCTTTAATTCTGAGTGATGATCCTCCAAGATTCAACACCCAAGTCTCTGAAACTCCTCTCTTGGCTAAAGAAACATCATCGCCAACTGCCTACTTCGATCAATGGCGAGCCTCAATGAATTCAAATAGCTGCTGTTGTTGCAACTTGGGAGGGAAATTTCTGTCGAATTCCTATTCAAAGGGCTCCTCGGCTTCAGAAAAATGATCTACATGATTGACAACAGATCGAAGAGGAGGACAAAGAGCAGTTGGATGATCCGAATTTTTCCCACTTTAATCTGTCTGCAACACCATAGGTCAAGAAAAACGTGATTGTATTTGCATATGTGTCTACTCAAGCCTGGGTGCTATATCAATCCATTAACAAGAACTTCTGCATGCAGACAAGGAAGCCCGTGCCTCTTAGCTCACTCTCTTCCGTCAAATTCTTGTGTCCGAAGAACATCTTCGTTTTGTTAGCTCCCGCCTCTATTAGCAGCAACTACCTTTCTTCTTTCTATCGTCCTCTGATCACGAGCCCATTTTTAATCTGTCCTCCAGTCTTCGATGTGCGTTCCTTCATCTGCCAGAAAAAAAACAATGAAAAATGGCCTCGGGTGGGGGGGGGGGGGGAAGCTCCCTCAGAGCACAATGATCGCTTCTTATAAGTCTGCACCCCCATCATATCCAATGATTCTCCGTGCTGTCCATGCATGCATTACAAAAAAAAAATCTTTCTAAACGTGCACTTGTATATGCGCTCATACACGTGTTAAATTATTTTGCTTTTAGTTTAATTTGTTTTCGTTCTTTATTTTATAATGATTTAATACTTTTACTTTATAGTTGAGAAGTTTTATGTATATATAATTATAGGTTCACACGCACAAAACTCACATTTATAACCAGATACATACATACGCATAAATAGATTCATAAATGAACATACAAAATGTATGTACACACATAACATTTATAAGCACTCACACATGTGACACAAATACATTAAGACACACTCATATCCATACACAAATATATCTAAATATCTAAATTATATCCACAAAAGAGAGATAGGATCCTAGAGACATCAAACAATCAAGCATACTTGTATATCCATAAATATCCATTCATTTGAACCATCACAATATGTGATTTTATCTCTAACTTTTGATTTATTTTGTAGGTACATGTTCAAGGTATCTTCAAGCTTCTTCAACGTATATCATCACAGAAACAAAACGTAGAATAATAATACTAAATCATGCTATGAAAATCAAGAGAGTTAACACTTTGAAGCATAGATTTTCTTGTTCTCTCTTCAGAACTAACAAGGAGAGAGAATCTGTCCGACAACGTGTGCATGCTAACATATGCATACATATATCACACACATGTTATACTAACATATGCATACATATAAAACATATTGCAAACACATATACACACACATATATGCATACGTACATTAGAGAAATTTTGTCCTCGAAATAACTATATACAAAATTTTAAGCATACCCTTAGCTTTATGTTCTAACTTAAAACAACATGTTTTCATATTTTTGGTGGGATTCACTTATATTCTTGTTGAGTAAAGGAGAACCTATTGTCTGATACCCGTTCAAATGATTCAAGGTAATGATCGATAACCAGAGTAGGATTTGCAATCTAACATACTCATGTGTTTTAATTATTCCCATCATTTTGGTAAGACATCAATATAATCTTATCTTCATTATCCTTATTGGTTTCTATTATTTCTTTTGTTGTTAAATCAGTGTTCATAAATGACATTATTTTCAAATAATCAACTACCCAAAACTCAGAGAATTCCCTTCTCAATGTGGAGTCACTACCTTTATACTCTTGACACCAATCAATCTTCAAAATATCCTATCAAAGTATAAAAATAAAAAACTCATTATTATGTGTTAGAGAAAATAATAAACTATATAATAAAAATAAAAACTTTTTTTACGTGTTTCAACATACAAAATGATGTTTTGTAGATACTAACAATGGTTCCTACATATCTATTTTTGCTATCTATAAGGTTCGTATCTTTTGAGCTAGCATGGGATAGTTGTTAGAAAGAAGCAACAATGCTAGAATCCTCTCTTTTACACAAAAAAAATCAATCATTTTGATTCTAATATGCTATCCAAAAGCCCGTATATTTGTGAGAATTTGAGGTTGCAATAAAAATCAAAGCATATGGTTAGGAGAAATTAATAAACATATATGTGAACAAATAGAATATTACGAATATTCAATTAACTTTCTTTCACAACCAATCATTAGCTCCCTCTGCTCATCTGAAATTTGTTCATTATTTGCATTGGATCCTTGCAAATGAGTATATAGCTAAACCGTGAAAGAAGATATATTTGTATTCTCATTACCAAAGTTCTTTTTCATACTCCCTAACAAAGGCTTGCATGCATTCACTATTCTATGCTACAAAAGTAGAGACATCACTTTTTCTTGTAATATAAATTGAAATGGAACTCTCTAATCCATGCACGTGGAGCTTCTTCATGAACTCTTTCAAGGTATTTACTAACGTAGTACATGCACTCCTCAAGCATCCATCCCTTTGCCATATATCCTTTTAGTTTTGCTCTTTGTTGCACATAACCTTTTAATATTCCCACAAATCACTTAACCCAAAAATATCCATTGAGTGTTTACAACACCTGCAATCTCTCTTCATCCGCAAGACATATACATACACACATTCACACATACACACATATATACACACACATACATACACATATACATACTCGCATATGCACACACACATGCATACACACATTAGACATATACACACATACATACACACATATACACATATACACAAAGATACATAGACACAAATACACACATACACATACACACACATATATACACACACATACATACACACATATACATAGACACATACACACATATACACACACATAGATACACATATACACATATAACAAACATACATAGACACAAATACACACATACACATACACACATATGCATACACACACATATACATACACATATAGGTACTTGCACATATACATCATATACATAGATACACATATATAAAATCACATGTGTACATACACATGCATGCACGCATATGCTTACAATCATATACATACACACACATGCATACACACACATACATACACACATATGCACACACAAATATACATATTCATATACACACATGTATATATGCACACACATGGAGATACACACATAAAGACACACACATACACATACACACACATAGAGAGACACACATACACATATACACATGCATACACACAAACGTACACACATATACATGTATAAGAACACATACACACAAAAACTATACATACATATGCATGCATACACATACACATGTATAGATACACATACACATGTATACATACACATACACATGTATACATACACATACATACATACATGTATGCACACACATACACAGATATCCACATGTATACGTACTGACACATAACAATAATATACATACATGTGCATACACACACATATACAGATGTATACATACACACACATAGATACATACACCCACATATACATACATGCACATAGAGACACACACATACACATACACACATACATACATATGCATAATAATCGACATGCATATGAATACATACATTCATACATGCATACATGTATACATACTCACATACACATATACACACATACATATGCTCAAATACATATACACATACACATATACATACATACATCTACATACACGTATGTACACATACATATACACACATATATGCATACACACACATACACATACACATACAACCACACATAAAGACACACACATATACACACATACACATGCATACACACAAAACTACACACATACATATATAAAAAAAACACATACATTCACTACATATACATATGCATACACACACATACACATGTATACATACATGTATACACACACATACATATGTACACACATGTATACATATACACTCACACACACATACTATACATACATATGCATAACACACATACACAAACATACACACACATACATACACATACACGTAACATATAGATACTTGCACATATACATCTATACATACATACACATATAGATACACCCACATTACACACAGAGAGACACACATACACATACATACAAACACATAGACATGCATACATACACATGCATACACACAAACTTACACACATATACATATATAAAACACACATACACACCACATACATATGCATACACACACATACACATGTATACATAACATATATACACAATTACATATACACACATATAAATACACACATATAAATACACACATACATACTATTTATACATATGCATACACACACATACAGATAGATACAGATACACATACACATACACATACACATACACATACACATACACACATATAGATACTTGCACATACACACATACACATACACACAAATATACATACACCCATATAACACACTCATACATGTTGGAACAAGCCAATCACAAATTGGTGATTATAGAGATCTTGAAGAAGACTTATGGTCAGAATGAAGTGAAGGAAGATACTTATGAAAGTGAAGAAGATTTCAGGATGATGTCTTGTACACATATGTACATATAAGTGAAGAATCTTGTAATTGAGTATAGTAAACCTTTAGGATGATAAAGAGCAATGTCATAGATACGAGATGAGTCAAAGGTTATGTATATATAAGTTAATGATGACAAGAAATATGTAAGAGAGTCATTTGTGATGGAGAGTGTTAATCTCCAAAAGAACAAGTTGACCTTGAATTTAGATCACTTCTATATCAAGATCAACTTTAGACTCCACCAAACTTAGAGATCATTCACCAAGTTATCAGAAAAATTGAAAGTTCTGGAAAAATTCAACTTCTCAGAAAGTCTGTTGCAGATTAGTCACTCATTGACTAATCAATCCTGTAAAGTTTTTTACAAAACTTTGCACACCACTTCGCCTTAAGATTGCGCAACTTTACCAAGTTAAATTTCTCAAAATGATTAAGTATACTTTGAGAAATCATACAAACAAGTTACCTATGTATAAAATCTTCTCTGCAGTAGCGACTTTGATACCTGTAACTTCTTAGCACTGATTCTCACAATGTCGAACCCGTTTGATCAAGATCTTTTAGCCATAGATGGCTTACCTTCCAACTTAAATTTTAAGCCCTCACTTGTGCAAAACTTTACACCACACACTGAGAAATCTTCATTTCTCTGAACATGAAATCTGCGCCAGTTTTTCGACTCTGAGAACATCTTCACATATGAATGTTCCTAAACAAAATTCTCTCAGCCTGATTGCAATTAACCTCTCAAATTCTAGCCATAGATAGATTAGCTATGGACTTAGATACGTGCAAAAGGATTCTTCAAAATTAAGCACAGAAGGAGAATGGGAGAGAAAATCGACGCGCAGAAATCTATAACATTTCCTTCTTCATTACTTTTCATACATATGGTTGATGATACATACAATGTTCATCACCTCTTCACCTATTCTTCTCTATCTGATCTCTATTACTCTCCTCTTCTATGAATACGTATCTGTAGATATATATACGAGTCTAACTCGTCATCTTTTTCAAAATACATTGAACTATTTACAAGAGTAATATACAAAAGAAACATTTCTGATTCCATTTTCTTCCTTTGAAAGTAATCTTCATTCTTCCACATATCTGATCACTTTGATCTTCATATAATCACTATTGATGATTGTTCTGCTCCAACAGCTCCCCCTCAATCTTCAATTGTGATTACCTGCATCTTCTTTATTCCTGCCATATCTTTAAACCTCTGCAATTTAGGTCCATCCAAACTTTTAGTCATCATATCTGCAAGTTGATCTTTTGTAGGAGTGTGTATGACTTCAATTTCCTTCTCAATGACCTTCTCTCTCAGAAAATGATACTGTATTTCAATATGCTTAGTTCTAGCATGAAATACAGGATTAGCTGCCAAGTATAATGAACTCATATTGTCTCCACAAATAATAGGAGTACTCTGAATCACATCAAAAACTTTCAAAAGTGTCTTTAGCCATATTACCTCTTTTGCAGCTTCCACCATACCTTTATATTCTGCCTCTGTAGATGACAAAGCAACTGTATGTTGCTTCTTGGAACACCATGAAATCAATTTGTCTCCTACATAGCACAAGTATCCATGTGTTGATCTTCTATCATCCACATTACCTGCCCAATCTGCATCACTATATATCTTGATTCTTGTATCTGAAGTAAACCCATAGTACAACCCTTCTCTGAGTGTACCCTTGATGTACCTAAGTACTCTTTGTCCTGCAATCCAATGTTCCTTTCTAGGACAATGCATGAATTGTGAAAGCACACCAACTGCATATGATAAGTCAGGCCTTGTCAATGTAGCATAAATCAAGCTACCAACCAAACTTTGATAGAGTTTCATATCTCTGAACTCTTCTCCTCCAAACCTAGACAATTTATGGTTCACTTCCAAAGGTGTAGGTGCAACCCTGCAATCTTCCATTTTAAATTTGGTTAGCAAATTTTTAAGATACCTTTCTTGGGTCACATATACTCCATGTTGAGTATAAGAGATCTCCATTCCCAAGAAGAATGATAGGTTCCCCAAGTCACTGATTTTGAATTCTTTCTCCATCTGCTTTTTGATCATTTGTATCCCTTATCATCTGTTCCTGTAAGTATTATGTCATCAACATAAATACACACATAAATGAATCCATTTTCACTTGCTTTGACTAGCAAGCTACTATCTGCCTTTGATGCTTGAAATCCAAGATCATTCAAGAATTTTACAAGCCTATAATTCCAAGCCCTTGGGGCTTGCTTCAACCCATACAAAGCTCTCTTGAGCTTACACACATAATTTGGACTCACTTGATCTTTGAACCCATCTGGTTGCTCCATGTAGACTTCATCTGAAATGTAACCATTCAAGAAAGCATTTTTAACATCTAATTGAGACAACTTCCAACCTTTACAAGCAGCAATTGCAATGAGTGTCCTGATGGTTGTCATCTTTGCCACAGGACTATAAGTCTCATCATAGTCCACTCCATATGTCTGTGCATATCCTTTCACAACAAGTCTAGCTTTGTACCTAGACACACTTCCATCTGCAAATCTCTTTGTTTTGTAAACCCACTTACATCCAATAATCTTTTGACTATTAGGTTTAGGAACCAAATCCCATGTTTGATTCTCTATCAATGCATCATACTCCTCTTGCATAGCATCTTCCCAATTCTTCTTCCCTTGGCTTCTTCATATGTAGAAGGGTCTTCATCTACTTTTACCAAATAAGCATAATCTTTAGTAGTCAAGAATGAAGTGTCATAGCTATACCTTGTAGGTTGCCATTTGTGCCTAGATGATCTCCTAACTTCTGCACTTCTTGAGGTTTCTGGTTCATCACATTCTGGATCAAACCTTGGCCTCTCTTCAACTTCAATCTGCACTTCATTACTCTCACTTTCATCAAGTAATTGAACCTTTGCTTTACCTTTTCTTTGTTCCACTACTTCTTTCATCATCTGCATGTACATTATATTTACCTGCATACCAAGACTCCATTGCTCATCAAATGTAACATCCTTGGATACAATAAATTGCTTTGTGGATGGACTCCACAACCTGTATCCCATTTGCTTATCATCATAACCCAATGAATACATACTTCTCTGCCTTAGGCTCCAACTTATGCCTCAATTGAGATGGCACATATGCATATGCCAAGCATCCAAATATTCTGCAATGATCCAAGGTAGGTTTCTTACCCACCAAGCTTCATATGGTGTCATACCCTGCAAAGCTTTACAAAGGCAATCTTATTAACCAAATATGTAGCTGTAATTAACAGCCTCAGCCCACAAATAATTTGGGACAATTCTTCTCTTTCAATCATGGACCTTGCAACTCAACAAGAGTCATATTTCTTCTTTCTGCTACCCCATTTTGTTGAGGAGAGTACCTGCAAGTAACTTCTCTCTTATATAGCCTGCATTCCACAATATTCATTAACTCATTTGAAAAATACTCTCCCCCTCCATCTGACCTTAGTCTCTCAATTTTTGACCTGTAATCCTTTCTGCAATATGCATGATAGTGTTTAAATGTATTAAACACTTCTGACTTTTCCTTATCACATAAATTGTGATCCAGCCTGGTAGCATCATCAACATATATGACATAATATCTTGAACCATTTATACTAAAGTCCTTTGAAGGACCCCCACACATCTGTATGCACCAATTCAAGTCTTTCTGAATACATAAAACCCATGCTTGGAATAGGATTGCTATATGAGCCTTACCTAATTGACATGCCTCACATCTGTATGTCATGTGTTGACCTGCATGTTAGGCATTCCAAGCAGCTGAATCATTGTAATCATTTCTTTGATACCGTCTTTCATTAAAGTGTCCAAGTCTTTTGTGCCAAAGATCCAATTCTGACACCTTCTGCTCCTCCATATGTGAACATAGCATGTCCAACATTTCCTTGTACCTTCAATGTGAAAAGCCTATCCTTCTTCTTTCCTGCAATAACTTGTTATACCCTTGACTAGGGTCTTCCACATAAACTCCATCATTTGTGAACTTACCTCATATCCTTTTTCCACAATTGACCTACACTGATCAAATTCTTTGAATTGTGGGAACATAAAGTACCTTACTCAGAAGAGTGCTCCCATCCTTAGCTTTGACTGAACAATTGACTTTACCTTATGCTTTTGTATTATCACCTGTTGCACTGTATGATTAATTGCATTAGATCTAGGTCAGTCATCAAAGCAATATTCCACTTAAATGATTACTACATCCATGAATCAATATAGAACACTCTCATGTCCTCATGTGAGGTTTCACATGTATTCATAATGAGAGTCGCATCCTCCTTTTGATCTGATGCATAGTTGTAGTAGGTGTTATTATAGGATTGACTTTGGAAGCTTCTTCCACCACCTCTTCCAAAAGAATTCCTACCACCTCTACCTCTGAAATTTCCTCTCTGAAATCTACCACCTCTTGCTCTTTGATTAAAGTTCTGATAATTACCATTGTTTTGATTATTATGCCAACAATCATGAGATAGATGATTGGTCTTACCACATATCCAACAAGCTCTTGCATTCTCTTTGTTGTTTCTACCTCTTCCTCTACTTCTGCCATTTCCTCTTCCTCTTATGAAGTTTGCTTGGTTTGATGTACCTTCTTCTTCACCTGATTGTTGCTTCCCTTTGTTGACTTTCTTCTTGTCTTTAGAATACATTGCATGACCTGCACTCTTATCAACATCTCCTTTGATATCATTCTCAAAAGTTAGCATATGACCTAACAATTGATTCAAATCAGGAGTAAAGTGATCTAATGAAAGTTCTGTAGATAAAATGAAAGGCTTCCATTTCTCATCTCCTCTTAGCCCTGTGAGTATTTGTCTTACCAATTTGTCTTCTTCAATATCTTCATCAACTGCACCTAAAGAATCTGCAATGTCCTTCATCTTTGTCACATAATCAGAGATTGATTGTGAGGCCTTCTTCTTGAAGGTAGTAAACTCTGCCCATAGTGAAGCCTTCCTTGATTTGGTTGTATTTTGGAAATGCTCTTCCAAAGCATTCCAAATGTCACAAGCACTTTCAAGTCCTCTAATGTGAGGAAGCAAATAGTCATTGACTGCCATGTAGATGATGCTTCTTGCTTGAGCATCCTTCTTCATCCAATTCTTCAAGTCTGCAAGCTCCTCCCTAGTTGGAACACTAGGATCTCTGAATTCTGGCTTTTCTTCATCTCCTGTGATGTATCCTATCAGATCTTTGCTCATAAGGTGAGCTTCCATCCTCATAGACCAAGCAGGATAGTTCTCTCTATCCAACTTTTCAATTTGGAGACTATCTCCCATCTTTACTTCACCTGTAGCTTCAAATCTTTAACCTTTACAGATAATAAGTGTACCTTTACTTCGAATGTTGCTCCTTCTGATCCTTTTGATGCTCTTTGTATGTCTTCCTTTGATCTTTCTTCAACCTTTATCCTTCTGCACCTTCAAAATGTAAAGTTTTGTATTTCTGCAATAGTCGGAGTCTTCTTCACTTCAATTTTGACACAACCTGCTCTGATACCACTGATGGAGAGTGTTAATCTCCAAAAGAACAAGTTGACCTTGAATTTAGATCACTTCTATATCAAGATCAACTTTAGACTCCACCAAACTTAGAGATCATTCACCAAGTTATCAGAAAAATTGAAAGTTCTGGAAAAATTCAACTTCTCAGAAAAGTCTGTTGCAGATTAGTCACTCATTGACTAATCAATCCTGTAAAGTTTTTTACAAAACTTTGCACACCACTTCGCCTTAAGATTGCGCAACTTTACCAAGTTAAATTTCTCAAAATGATTAAGTATACTTTGAGAAATCATACAAACAAGTTACCTATGTATAAAACATCTTCTCTGCAGTAGCGACTTTGATACTTGTAACTTCTTAGCACTGATTCTCACAATGTCGAACCCGTTTGATCAAGATCTTTTAGCCATAGATGGCTTACCTTCCAACTTAAATTTTAAGCCCTCACTTGTGCAAAACTTTACACCACACACTGAGAAATCTTCATTTCTCTGAACATGAAATCTGCGCCAGTTTTGTCGACTCTGAGAACATCTTCACATATGAATGTTCCTAAACAAAATTCTCTCAGCCTGATTGCAATTAACCTCTCAAATTCTAGCCATAGATAGATTAGCTATGGACTTAGATACGTGCAAAAGGATTCTTCAAAATTAAGCACAGAAGGAGAATGGGAGAGAAAATCGACGCGCAGAAATCTATAACATTTCCTTCTTCATTACTTTTCATACATATGGTTGATGATACATACAATGTTCATCACCTCTTCACCTATTCTTCTCTATCTGATCTCTATTACTCTCCTCTTCTATGAATACGTATCTGTAGATATATATACGAGTCTAACTCGTCATCTTTTTCAAAATACATTGAACTATTTACAAGAGTAATATACAAAAGAAACATTTCTGATTCCATTTTCTTCCTTTGAAAGTAATCTTCATTCTTCCACATATCTGATCACTTTGATCTTCATATAATCACTATTGATGATTGTTCTGCTCCAACAATTTGTAGATGACAAACTTCAGAAAGATGTAGAGAGTTTTTTCCAAGAAAGTAGCGACGGGTTTTTCTCTGAGTGCTCTCTGTCTGATCACGTGGATCAGAAATCCTTTTGTACACATCTAAGTGAGAAGCTAATGAAGCTATGTCTAGAGTTTCAGAATCTAATTCCTCTCCTACTGTGAGAATGATCAATAGGAACATTCATATGTGAACTTTGGAAACTGAAGTCTGAGAGTAGCGCACTTTTCTGTCTCAGTATTTTGATCAGATCTGAGTGTATACTGTAATAAGTTTTTGATGAGTGAGCACTTAAAATTTAAGTTGGAAGATAGATAAGGAAGCTATGGCTAAAGCAGTTAGCAAAACGGACGGTTTCAGATTGGGAGACAATCAACTTAAGAAGATTGACTATGTCCGAAGGCGCAACTCTCTGAGAGACTATGTTCTGACATGTCTTGAATCTTAATGATCAAATTAAACTTCTGGTTAGTTAGTTTGAGAACTAATGATAGCCTGTTTGCCGCAAAGGGTATTGCTGAATACGTGTGCATCATTTGCTTTAAGAAATTTGAAATTTATGCAGGTAGTGTGAAGTGGATTCCTGAAGTAGACTTTCTGTGAAGTAGACACTATCTTCACTCAGAGAAAGTGTTAACGTGAAGTTTTGTAAAGAAGAACATTGTTTGTGTAAAGTTTGGTTTATAACTGACATAGAAGTGTTCTTAAGTCAGTATAGATCAAAACCTTTGGAGATTAAGAGGTCTGGCAACAGTGGTATCAGAGCTGAAGGTGAAATACAAGAGAAGAAAAGACAATTGAAGTTCCAACTGGTGCAGATATTGAAGATATTACAAATCAAAGGAGGACAAAGGACAAATTATTGAAGATAACTTGCAGAAGTTCAGAGCACGAGTTTGAAAGATCCAAGAAGGACAAAGACTATATTAAAGGGTACACTTTCTCCTCATAAACCATAGTAATTGCAGATACAGAAGGTCAAGGATGGAGAAAGCTTGCAGATTGATAAGCTAGATAGGGAGAACTAATCTAGCATGGTCCATGAGGATGGAAGCACACCTCATGAGCAAAGACCTTATAGCATTTATTACAGGAGATGAAGAAAAACCTAATTTGCAGATCCTAGTATTCCTACTAGGGAAGAGCTTGCAATGTTGAAGACTTGGATGAGAAAGGATGCTCAAGCAAGGAGTATCATCTACATGGCTGTAAAATGATTACCTTCTACCTCACATCAGAGGTTTTGGAAAGTGCTACAGATGTTTGGAATGCCTTGGAAGAGCATTTCCAAAATACACTAAGTCAAGGAAGTCCTCACTATGGTTGAGTTCACAACCTTCAAGAAGAGAGCTCACATCAATTTCTGATTATGTGCAAGAAATCAAGGATATTAGCAGATAGCTTGGGAGCAGTGGATGAAGACATTGAAGAGGAAAAGTTGGTAAGACAAATACTTATAGGGTTGAGAGGAGATGAGAAGTGGAAGCCTTTCATATTGTCACATAGAATTGTCACTTGATCACTTTACTCCTGATCTTAATCAATTACTAGGTCACATGCTAACCTTTGAGCAGGATTCTTAAAGGAGACAATGAGTAGAAGTACAAGTCAAGCTATGTACTCCAAGGACAAGAAAAAGAATGGCAAGGGAAAGCAATCAATGATGATGAAGGGAATTCAAATCCAGCTAACTTCACAAAAGGGAAGATGAACTTCAGAGGTAAAGGAAAAGGAGGTAAGAACAAAGATAATGCTAAAGCTTGTTGGATTTGTGGTAGAAACAAATCATTTGGCAAATGATTGTTGGCATAACAATCAAAATGGTGGAAAGCAATAATCAGAATTATAATCAAAGAGGTAGAGGAGGCAGAAACCAAAGAGGCAACTTCAGAGGAAGAGGTGGTAGGACATCATATGGTAGAGGAGGTGGAAGAAACTTCCAATCTCAGTCCTACAACAACAATTATTACAATTATGCATCAGATCAGAAGGATGACATGACTCTTATCTTGAATGCAACTCATGAATCAATGGGAGAAGATCAAAGAGTGTTTTATATTGACTCAGGGTGTAGCAACCATCTGAGTGGGAATCTATCCTTGATGACTGATATGGAAGCAAGGGTGAATGGACATACAGTTCAAACAGGTGACAATACCAAACATAAAGTGGAGAGCATTGGATCAGTGAAGACAAAGAGTGGAAGTACACTTCTGAGCAAGGTACTTTATGTTCCTACTATTCCTAAAAATTGATAAGTGTAGGGCAAATTGTGGAGAAAGGATATGAGGTAAGATTCACAAATGATGGTGTTTTATGTACAAGATCCAAATCAGGGATATAGAAACATAATTGCAGGTAAAAAGGAAGGAAGATTGTTCACTCTCAAAGTCCAAGGTAATGTGGGACATGCATTATTTACCTATGGGAAGTCAAAAGGTATCTGAATTAGACCTATGGCATAAAAGGGCTAGGTCATTTCAATGAGAGAGCTATAAAGGACATGTCGAAGAATCAGGTGGTGCTTGGATTGCCAAATATTGAAGGGCAACATATGGTGTACAAGTGTGAAGCTTGTCAATTAGGTAAAGCACATAAGAGTTCTTATAACAAATCAGGGTACAAGCATTCAAATATGCTTGAATTGGTTCATACAGATGTATGGGGTCCCTCAAGGGACTATAGCATAAATGGATCCAGATATTATGTGTTGTTTGTTGATGATGCAACCAGTTGGATTACTTTGTATGTAATCAAGGATAAATCAGAAGTTTTCAAGACATTCAAACATTTTCATGCTTATGCAGAAAGGAATCACAGGGCAAAAGCTAAGAGGTTAAGATCAAATGGAGGGGGAGAGTATTTCTCTAAAGAGTTTGATGATTATTGTGGAATGCAGGTATCAAAAGAGAAGTAACTTGCAGGTACTCTCCTCAACAGAATGGAGTAGCAGAAAGGAGGAATAGGACTCTTGTAGAGTTTGCAAGAGCCATGATAAAGGAAAAGAATTGTCCAAATTACTTATGGGCAGAAGCCATTAACACTGCAACATACCTTTTGTGAAATAGGTTGCCTTGCAAAGCTTTGGATGGAGGAACTCCTTATGAAGCATGGTGGGGTAAGAAACCTACCTTGATCATTGTAAGGTATTTGGATGTATTGCATATGCTTATGTTCCTTCACAATTAAGACATAAGTTAGAACCAAAAGCAGAGAAGTATGTGTTTATTGATATGATGATAGACAGATGGGTTACAGGTTGTGGAATCCATCCACAAAGCAATTTCTTGTTACCAAAGATGTGACATTTGATGAGCAAAATACATGGTATGTAGGATCACCAAATGATTTTACAGGTGTTGAAGAAATACAAAGGAAAGGAAAGGCAAAAGTAAAAGTGTGTGAAGAATTGTTGATGAAGTTGACTCTAGAAGTAGAGTGCAGGATCATGTAGAAGAAGGGCCAAGATTTGATCCAGAATCAAATGAGGCTGAAACTTCGAGAAGTGCAGAAATCAGAAGATCTACAAGGGAAAGGAAAGAACCTATAAAGTATAGTTATGATACATCTTCCTAACAACAAAAGATTATGCCTACATTGTGAAGACAGAAGAAGATCCAACCACTTATGAAGAAGCCAAGGTAAACAGAATTGGGAGAAGGCAATGCAGGAAGAGCATGATGCTCTACTTGAAAATGAAACTTGGGAATTAGTACCAAGACCAAAGAATCAGAAGGTCATTGGATGTAAGTGGGTATATAAACACAGAGGTTTGCAGATGGTAAAGTGTCTAGATATAAGGCTAGACTTGTGGTCAAAGGTTATGCCCAAACTTATGGGGTAGATTATGATGAAACCTTTAGTCCTGTTGCTAAGATGTCTACAATTAGGACATTGATTGCTATTGCTGCTTGCAAGGGATGGAAATTATCACAATTGGATGTGAAAAATGCATTTTTAAATGGATACATTGCAGATGAAGTATATATGGAGCAACCAGAAGGCTTCATGGAATCAATTGGATCAGACTATGTGTGTAAGCTCAAGAGAGCTTTATATGGATTGAAGCAAGCCCCAAGAGCTTGGAATTATAGATTGGTCAAGTTCTTGAATGAATGTGGATTTCAAGCATCAAAGGCAGATAGTAGCTTGCTAGTGAAGGCAAGTGAAAATGGATACATTTATATGTGCATTTATGTTGATGATATTATTGTTACAGGAACAGATGCTCAAGGAATCAATGAACTCAAAAGACAAATAGAGAAGGAGTTTAAGATAAGTGATTTGGGAAACTTATCTTATTTTCTAGGAATGCAGATTGTGTATACTCAACATGGAGTATATGTTTCACAAGAGAGATATTTGAAGAATCTTCTAGTCAAGTTTAACATGGAAGGTTGCAAGACCTCAACTACACCATTGGAGGTAAATCATAAATTAAGCAGGTATGGAGGTGAAGAATTCAATGACATGAAGAAATATCAGAGTTTGGTAGTAGTTTAATCTATGCTACCTTGACAAGGCCAGATTTATCATATGCAGTAGGTGTGTTGTCACAATTCATGCATTGTCCAAAGAAGACTCATTGGATTGCAGCCCAAAGGGTACTTAGATATATCAAAGAAACCCTAAGTGAAGGTTTGTACTATGGTTTCACTTCTGACACAAGAATCAAAGTGTTTAGTGATGCAGATTGGGCAGGTGACTCAGATGATAGAAGGTCTACTCATGGGTATCTTTGTTATGTTGGAGATAAGCTAGTTTCTTGGTGTTCAAGGAAGCAACATACAGTTGCTTTATCATCCACAGAAGCTGAGTATAAGGGAATGGTAGAAGCTGCAAAAGAAGTGATATGGTTGAAGACCTTGATGAAAAGTTTTGAGACTGATCATAGTACTCCAATAATTTTTGGAGACAATATGAGTTCTTTGTATTTGGCAGCTAACCCTGTTTTCACGCCAGGACTAAGCACATAGAGATTCAGTATCATTTCTTGAGGGAAAAAGTACTTGATAAAGAGATTGAAATGATGTACACTCCAACAAAAGAACAAGTGGCAGATATGATGACAAAAAGCTTGGATGGACCTAAGCTACAGAGATTCAAGGAGATGGCAGGAGTGAAGAAGAATGGAATAATCACAATTAGTGATCGAGGGGGAGCTGTTGGAACAAGCCAATCACAAATTGGTGATTATAGAGATCTTGAAGAAGACTTATGGTCAGAATGAAGTGAAGGAAGATACTTATGAAAGTGAAGAAGATTTCAGGATGATGTCTTGTACACATATGTACATATAAGTGAAGAATCTTGTAAATTGAGTATAGTAAACCTTTAGGATGATAAGAGCAATGTCATAGATACGAGATGAGTCAAAGGTTATGTATATATAAGTTAATGATGACAAGAAATATGTAAGAGAGTCATTTGTAGATGACAAACTTCAGAAAGATGTGTAGAGAGTTTTTTCCCAGAAAGTAGCGACGGGTTTTTCTCTGAGTGCTCTCTGTCTGATCACGTGGATCAGAAATCCTTTTGTACACATCTAAGTGAGAAGCTAATGAAGCTATGTCTAGAGTTTCAGAATCTAATTCCTCTCCTACTGTGAGAATGATCAATAGGAACATTCATATGTGAACTTTGGAAACTGAAGTCTGAGAGTAGCGCACTTTTCTGTCTCAGTATTTTGATCAGAACTGAGTGTATACTGTAAAGTTTTTGATGAGTGAGCACTTAAAATTTAAGTTGGAAGATAAGGAAGCTATGGCTAAAAGCATTTAGCAAAACGGGTTTCAGATTGGGAGAAATCAACTTAAGAAGTTGACTATGTTGAAGGCGCAACTTCTGAGAGACATTTTCTGACATGTCTTTGATCTTAATGATCAAATTAAACTTTTGGTGATTAGTTTTGAGAACTAATGATTGACATGTTTGCGCAAAGGTATTGCGAATACTTATGCATCATTTGCTTGAAGAAATTTGAAAATTTATGCAGGTAATGAAGTGGATTCCTGAAGCAGACTTTCTGAAGTAGACACTTCTTCACTCAGAGAAGTGTTACTTGAAGTTTTGGTAAAGAAGAACATTGTTTGTGTAAAGTTTGGTTTATAACTGACATAGAAGTGTTCTTAAGTCAGTATAGATCAAACCGTTGGAGATTAAGAGGTCTCCAACAATACAAACATACATATACACATAGACACACACACACACACATAGAGATGCTCACATACACACAAATACACATGCATATACACAAACATACACATATATACACATAAAAACACACACATAGATACATACACCCACATATACATACACACATACAGACACACACATAGATACATACACCATAATTTATGAAACACTCCCATAAATAACCACAAATTTCAAAATCATCATGGTTCTTTTCCTTGTTCAATGGAGCCATCAATGAATATTGCATCATGTAGTCATCTCCCCAATAGGAAAACTTACAATCAAAATTCTTAGACAAGATAGATAAATAAAGTTAACAAACAAATTCAAAACTTAGAAAAGGCAATATACCATACGTACCTCCAATTTATCGTGTTGAACATTTTGAATTTCAAATACTAGAAAGAAAGCATGTAAAGATTAACACCAACCATAAAAACCATGCACTTAAAGAAATGTCATAAATAGTATCACTTCATGATAGTAATTCTCGATAGTCTAAATAGCCTTCAATTTTAAGGAACTCTTTAGGCACCTCAATATGTTGAGCATATTCATTCTCCTGATTATCCATTTGTGGACCATATTCATACATATCGAAACATTAACTTTCATGCTGGATTCTTCCATAGGGTTGTGCATTTTGGTATCTCTCATACACATTTACCTCTTGATTTAGTTCGTTCACTTCCCCTTAATCATCATATCCCGTGCTTATATGGGTAGGAGAAGATAAATCAGATATTGGAAAAACATTAGCCTTATCAAGATGTTTATCAAACCTATCCTCAGTCTAACCTATCAATTATAGTAATCTTGAGCAAAAAAATTGATCAATTTCATTTACTTGAACATTATTCCATTGATAGAAAATCTAGTTAAAGGCTTTTGGCATTAAACTTAAATCATTTTTGACATCATTTTGATTGACAACTTGATTTGAGTAAGCAAAATTTTCTCAATACGAATATTTAAATATTCATCCCGTGCATCATATTTTTAATTATTTTAAATAGGAAAAACATTTTGTTCTTTGAACATCATATCCAATAATTAAGGTCAAGCAATTAAGGTGTAAAAGATTGTCACACGTTTTATAGTCTATTATCACGTTCTCTGTTGAGAAAGAATAAAAGAGGGAATGTTTTCTTTTTAGTTATAGTTTCTTCATCAAGACAATATATATGGTTCTCACCTCCATTTTTTTATATAGAGGAAAGGTGCAAATATTTGATTTTAGGGTTGAACCATCCTCCTACTCTACGTACGTATTGTCAAACATTTTATGGTTTTCATTTGTCTTACTTTCAAACGTTGATTTAGATTCATACTTGACTTGACTAAAAACTTTGTCCTCCTCACTTTCATTTTCATTCTCCTTATTGTTTTGTTTGTTAGTTTCAGTTGTTCTCATTAACAAATTTTTGTTCCTCTAATTCATATTGCTCCTCATAATAGTTTTTCTCATTACATGCAACTCATGCATTTGTGTTGAAAAAACACTCCTTATTTCTTCATTCAATGGTGTTTGACTTAATGTTTTCCTTGAATGCTTGCAGATTCTTCCTAAGGCATCCCACAACAATTCAAGGACATCATTTCAATGTTTACAATAGTAAAGCAATTTTTCATGATTAGATAAATCCCCTCCTGTTTCTATGTTGATTTTGATGTTAAAAACTCAAGTTCACTCAAGTCAAAACCATATCCAATGTTATCTCTAACAAACCTAAGGAAGTCACGTACCTCCTACCATGAGGTTTGTGCTCTTTTGATGAAGAGATAGGTTCCTCTTAAAGAAGCATGATACATATGCCCACTCGATTGCCTCACCAACTCCAAGTAATTTTTCCAACTCTTGAGACTCGTCGAAATGCTGCCAAGCGATTTCATATTCAATTCAATGTCTTGAAGGTTCACAATCAATCGGCACACATGGGGTTCCCAAATGATGGCACACACGGGGTGCTTCATGCGAAGTCAGAGAGGTCAAATTCTCTCTTAATAAAAAACACTTTGACACTTGGAAGTAAAACATTAGCAATAAAGAGAAATTAGGTGGTAAAAGGATGGATAGATCGGGAGTTTTTGAGTGAAAGGGAATGTCTACATTTGATTGCGTTAGAATGAAGACAATTTTATATGACTTACCGATTTTTTGACAAAGCATATGAACATCCATCTTCCAACAAAGTCAGTTCAAATGGTTCAATGTAGAAAGTAACTATCTCAATACTTTTCAAGTTCTGAAGACATTCGTTTTGTTTTGAAGGCATAAGTTGAAGAAAGAAAATTGTCTATCAATGCACTTTCAATATTACCATTTCAATCGCATTGACAGATTAAGGAAAATGAATTTAATATGGATAAATTTCGAACTTTAAGCATGAATAGTCTGATTCCATATTGCAAGACTGATACACTAAAATAATCTTTAATCAATGCCACGGCTTTAGTACACAAATCCATAATCGCAGGCAATCTATGGATTAATAAGCTGGAAGGACATAACACTTGGCACATTCAGCATAGAGATTGAGCGCATCACAACATTTTTGTGTAAACTACAAGAAAGTGAGGCAACTTTTGAATCTGCAGTTATTATGTTTCACGCGCAAGTATTCAGTAGAAAAATAAGTTGATTCTCTCGCATGGAAACTCGTAAACATGAAAATAGAAACTCTTGGTACAAGATTTGGCAGATAAGAAAATTCTGAATATATTTTTGTTTATAAAGAAACTTGACTCAGATTAAAGAGGGATTTCATGTTCAACAGGCAACAGAAGATTTGTGCGTAAAACCTCGTATCTCTTCTTTCTAGAAGCAATTGGAGTATTTGAACATTCAACGCTCAGGAGTACCTTTAACGCTTCTGCTTGGATGAGGTGGGCTTAAGGCGGACGTGGAACACACGTTAGACATCTCTCTCAATTCATTCAAGTAGCTATCGCCATAATTGTCACTTTCAAGTTCATCTCCCATAATTTGTAAGCAGTTACAGAGATGTAGTCGTGCAAAGAATTTGGACTTGATCAAACAATAATAGTTTTTTTTTTAATGTAAAGGAAGTTCGGCAATAGCCTACTCTCCCGGACTTGAATTAAATAAAGAAAAGTACAAAAAAAGGGGACTAGTGCCCACGGGACCCCCCAAATCCCACAAAGCAGGGGAAGCTTTTACAGAGCTTAGATGACATTACAAAGAAGGTTAATTACCCTCTCATCACCCTCATGTGGGGCCCACTTGGGTTTAAGCTTGTTATCGATCAAAAGGAGTACTTGATGATGCCTAAAGGGGGGGGATTTTTTACAGTTGACAATCCTTTTGCCAAGGAGGAACAACGATTTCTCAATTGACCACTCCTTGGGGGAGTCACCGAAGTTGAAAGCACATCTTTCCCGCCAGATTTTCCATAGAACCTCCCCTCTGATGGCGTTCCAGAGAGTCGCGGAGCAACCGATCGCTTCTCCCAGTAGGGCCTGCTGCCAACTGAGACGTTTTTGAAGTCTAATTCTCTTTCCAACCACCTGCCAGAGTCTGTTGGAGTTGGGGCAGGTAAAGAAGATGTGTGAAACATCTTCGATAGACCGGTGGCAGCGTTTGCACCAGGGAGGGATCCCACAAATTTTGCTAGCCTTAAGGTTGGTCCAGATTCTGTGATGAAGAATTTGCCATAAGAGGACAAACTTTTTGATTTCTATGAGGGGGTGCCAGATGGCCATGAACTTCATGTCCCACCGAAGCCGCGTCCATGACAGGCACCACTTTTTGTTGAGGTTAACCTGATAGTCGATCGTTTCTTTGATGTTCGGGATTTTTGATAGACTATTCCCATTGTGCCATTTGAGACCAAGCGAGCTCGGCATGTCGTGTCCCATGAGAAGGCGAACTTTGTGTCGGTCCCAGGCGAGAAATCTGCTTTGCAAAGTGTTCCATTCTTCATGCGAAATGTTGATGCTAGGGTCAATATCCTCAAAGTTGATCCAGCGGTAGGTGTCTTGTTTCCAGAGATGTTTCCATTTTTTGAAGCCTTTGTTCCATAGCTTCTTGGTGTTTTGAATGTTCCAAGATTCCACACTCCGGATGCCATGGATCGGAAACCAAATAGAGTCGTTTTGTCTGATACCGGCAGCCCACTTCCAGTCTTCACTTATTCTTGTGAAGCTTTTGACTTTATTCCAACTCTTCCAAAGGGAGCACACCAGATTAGAGCCTTTCGGGAAGACGGGGATCGGGGAAAACAGCAAGGTCAAGATGTCAAGATTCCTCCAATTTGGGAAGCCCATGAGCGCCAACTCATTCTTGTTTCTGAAGATCAGCTTGGCCCACGAGGCCTCCCCATTGCACCAAGCCTTAGTCATCCATTTGGCCGACAGTTTGTTAGCCATGCACCCAATGTCCAAGATACCAAGTCCCCCACTATCTCTATGGCTGGTGCAGATGGACCATTTGATTTTAGGCACCCCCCTCCTATTGTGGTCGCCCGTCCAAAGGAAGTTTCTACAAATACTATCCAGTTTGGACAGATCTTGCTCTTTCGGTCTCCAACAAGAAAGGAAATAGATGGTAGATGATAAGAGGAATGTGTTGATGACCATAGCACGACCATCAAGATTGATTTGCATACCTCTCCAATAGTTAAGCTTGTTTTCGAGTTTGGCAAGCACCCAGTTCCACTGCTATTCCATAGAGACGCCAAACCCCAAGGGAATCCCTAGAAGCCGAAAAATTTGGCCCTGCGGGATGATTTTACAGCCATGATCAATGAGAAGGTCAAGTTGTGACCCACCAATAGCTCTAAAGGCCGTCTTAGAGTGGTCGATTATGGATCCAGAGGCTTCACAAAAAGTAGCAAGACACTTCCAGAACGTCTCAAGGCTGGTACTATCATTGTGCACAAAAGCGTTCATATCATTGGCAAAAAGTCTCATGGTGATCTGACTGTGGTCATGCGGCAAACGAAGGCCTTTAATGTTACCAGCTTCCACCTGATGCTCCACCAGCCTGCTAAGACCTTCCGTGGCAATGGCAAAGAGAAGGGGAGCCAAAGGGCACCCTTGTCTGATAGATCTTCTAAGTTTGATCACCTTTGAAATATTTCCATTAATGTTAATTTGGGTCGATGCATTTCCGAGAAGGGTCGCGATCATCTTGGTGAATTTCTGGCTACATCCAAGATCCTGTAGCGACTGAAGAATATAGTCCCATTCTAGCCTGTCGTAGGCTTTATCAAAGTCGATCTTGAGGAAAACCACTTCTTGTTTAGACTCATTTGCAAATTCAAGACCTTCCCAGATATCTATTATGGTTTCCAAAATTGACCTGCCTTTGATGAAACCTTTTTGGTCCTCGCTTAACCACGCTCTCAAGTGGCAAGAGATTCTGTTGGCAATGACTTTGGCGATGATCTTGTATCCTGTTTGGAGCATTGTAATGGGACGCCAATTCTCTATTCTGTTCTTTTCCCCTTTTTTGTGCACTAGCTTGATAATGCCATTGTTGAGGCAAGAAGGAAGCGCGCCAAACTTGAGTGCCTCTTGCCAAACCAACGGAGAGGGGTGGCAACCACCAACTTGAAGGATTTAAAGAACTCATTAGTGAGCCCGTCGGGGCCCGGGCTTTTACCTGAGGGGAGGGCATCGATGACCTCAATGATTTCGGCTTCAGAGATAGCGGCATGAAGCAGAGAGTGAAGGTTGGGTGATATCATGTGGGGGGAGACCCTAGATATGGCTGCCATACAGTCCCTTCTATGGTGGGAGAGGGGGTTTGAGGTCCCCAGGAGTCTCGTGAAGTGCCCTTCAATGATCTCAAAATTATCTTCTTTCGTCTTGCATACATTGCCATTTGCGTCTAGCAATAAGGGGATCGATTCTCTGTTGTGTTTCCTTTTGAGGATACGGCACATCTCTTTGGTGGGTTTGTCGGCTTTGCCAGCCCACCACTCCTTGAAGAAAATTTGCAAATTTTTCCTTTGTATCTCTTCCTCATATCTCAGCAGTGCTCTGATTTTTCGAAGTCCTTTCTGAGCTTGAGATTTTCCTTTGTTCACTTCCTCCTCGAGCCGCCAGAGTCTATGATATAGAGCTTCTCTACGAGCCCGCCGCACAGTCTCTAGCATCTTCCTGGATCTGATCATGATCTGTCGTGACTTATCGACCGCACTTCTCCAACACTTGGCTGGGGACAAGCCAGAGGCAAATGCCTCCTTCCACACATCAGAAATTTCTTGATGGACGGAGGGGAGAGAGAAGGAGGGCACACTGGCATGGAACCACGGAGCCTTACGAATCTTGGTGGGGGGTTGAAAAGTGATGACGATCGGGTAGTGATCAGAGATGGTGAGGTCGGTGCGTTGCGAGAGGGAAGGGTGGCCCCACTGATGAGTAAAACTCTGGGAGATGTAGCATCTATCAAGTCTAGCTTTCCTCAAGTCCTCGCCTGCTTGGAGATTTGACCAGGAAAAGCTCTTCGAGTCTTTGAATTCGACCAAATCCAAGTGTAGTTTAGTTTTGTCCCACGTTTCTTTCTCCCGACTGTCGATGACCCTACCCTTGCCCATCCATCTGTCCGTAGGGTCCTCAACCATGTTGAAGTCACCACAGATGAGCACGTTGTGGGGGAGCGAGTCCAAGGAGGCCCAAGTGTTAAGTCTCTCTAACTCCCCATTGGGGGCATACAAAGAAACTAAAGTAAAACAAAAAGGAGCACCGAAAGAAATAGCAATCCATCGATGGCATTCATCTTCAAAGGAGTTCTTGAGCTTTTCAAACCAGAGTTGATTGATACCGATTACCGTTCCACCGGATCCCCGCGGATGCATCGTTGAAATCCAAACATGGGTCGAGGAGACATGTCTAAGCCGTTTCTGGAGGTCTTCTCCGTCAATTTTAATCTCTTGGATACATATAAAATCAGGGTTTAGGCTAATGTCGCGAAGCCATTGACCAATGATGGTCGCTCTTGAGGGGTCCGTTAGCCCTCTAGCATTTAACGAGATGATGATCATTGTCGTAGTAATCCCTCTTTGCGGGAGGGAGCTTTGTCCTTTCTTTTCTTGGGTTCATCTTTCTTTTTCGCTCGGATCGGATCCCGAGTTAGCAATAGGTTCTTATGGGGGCTTTTCCACGGTAACTCCAAAGGTTGTTTTCCTTTGCGGGATGCCTCCTGCTGGGAAGAACTGGACACCGTTTTCAGCTCCGTTTCCGGAATAGTCGATCCGATGATGGAGCTTTCACTATCCATGTTATCTTCGTTGCTGGTAGTAAAGCCGTCTTCTTTGCTTGTAGTGTAACCCTCCTTCAAGGTTTCTTTACTGTCAGGGATCTCCAGGCCATTGACATCGGTGTCCTCCTCAAGTTGGTTCCCACCTGGGTAGTCAAGCTCATTGATTTCCTTTTCCAGATTGCAATACAAGTTGCTGGCGGGGGAAACAGACTTGTTGTTTCACTCAGAGGTTGCCCTAGGGCTTCTTTTCCTTCTTCTTCTGACTCTGCATCAGCTTCTGGATTACGGGGACCCTTGAGTTCCTCTACTTTCGTCGAGTGATTCAATGCTCCATTACTGTCTTGAGCATTTTTGGGGGCTTCTTGATTTCGCTTGCTTTTTCGTCTCAAAGGGCAATCTTTGATCTTGTGACCTTGTTGGCCACAGCGAAAGCACGCGTTGGGAAGGTTTTTGTAGCTGATGTCTTGCTCCCATACATCCCCTTCGCCCAAGTCCAGTTTGATCTTCGATGGGAGTGGCATACTGAGGTCAGCCTCGACACAGATTTGGGGGTGCCACCGGGCGTTGAAGGAGTGTCTTGCACCTTCATAAATGAGACCACCAATGTCCTCGCGTGAGGCCAACGGCTTGCCGATAGGAGAAACGATGTCCCATACGAAGTTGTACAAGAAGTATGGTAGGTTAGGGAGCTCAAGCCAGAGGGGGTACCGAAGCGATTTTGATTTGTCAGGAGTAAAATCAGGGGACCATCTGAATAGGCACAGGGTCGCCCGGCCGAGTTGCCAAGTTCCGACACTAAGGGCTCGAAACGCCATATCTTCATTTTCAAAGACTAGCAGCAAGTGGCTTGCCGGTAAGAACTGACACTTACAAACAACTAGCCCGCGGGGGAACCACTCGTTGCGAAGCCACTGTCGCACAGTTTCGAGCGGGGGCTTAGGGCCAAACATTTGGCCGACGAGGCAAACTTTCTTGAGCTCCGCCTGAGTTGACAAAATTGCGGATCTATTGAGGGAGACCAAGGGGGGTTCAGCACTCTCGAAGGCCCCTAGGGCGGCACAAGAACCCCCCTCCAACAAAGAGGCCAGGTTATCGGTCTCCCCGGGAGGAGAGGCCAGGTTACTTCTCACAAGAGAGGGGGTCGCCAAATCCATGGCTAGTGTACCTATCTTGAGAAGCCCTCGGTCATCCCTTCATTTTTCGTGTCTTTTGTCTCTTTTCTCTTTTTTTTCCTTTTTCTTATCTCTATTTTTCCCCTTTTTACTTTTCTTTTTTCTTTGAAATAGGCCACGCACTCACTGCTCACGAACTTTCAATCAAGAAAGTGAGGAATAAAAGAAAATTAATGCAGGCACTCCTCTTTCAATGAGGTCGGCAAGCTTCCACTTGAAAACTGACAGTATTCATA
Source organism: Ceratopteris richardii (assembly GCA_020310875.1). Taxonomy (NCBI): domain Eukaryota; kingdom Viridiplantae; phylum Streptophyta; class Polypodiopsida; order Polypodiales; family Pteridaceae; genus Ceratopteris; species Ceratopteris richardii. The sequence goes on from MU263193.1 coordinate 26,106, forward strand.
CGGACTTTCCTTTTTTCTCTTTTTTGTTATAAAATACTGCACGATATGAGCTTCCACCACCACGTGGCCAACACGATGCACAACTGAGGGACAAGGCGACAAGGCCGATGTGAGAGGCACGCACCCAGGAGCAAACACAACGGCCCGCCTTTTTAAATTGAAGAGAGAACGGCGGGAAGAGAAGCCGTCAAGCTAAGCCGCCGTCCCCGCGATCGATGGGATTCTGATTGCCCACGATAGGTGGACTCTTGCGACCCGTGTTCCGGCGACACACCGACTGCTTTCCCGCCTGCGACACCCGGGCTCCGGCGACACTCCGAAAGCTTCCCCGCCCCCGACACCCGCGCTCCGGCGAAACACCGAAAACTTCCCCGCGACACGCGGGCAACGACGACACACAGCTTCTTCACCGCGACACCCGGGCAACGGCGACACACTGCCTCCCGCGACAAAGAGACTTTATCGCGACTGAGAGACTGTGCCTTGAAACCGATTCCAAGCGGGAGCCGCCAACACACCGGAAAAGAAAACAATGCCGAACATGATGATGTTCAGGAGCAGGAAAAGAATGGGTCGCTGCAGCAGCAGCGCCGTTCCGTCACGGAGCCGAGGGAGGAACAAGGGGTACTCCTCAAACAATAATAGTTGATGCATTATATCATTTGAAGAATAAAGTCGCAACTTTCATCAGAACATGCGTGAAATGCAAAACAAAGAGTAATCTTTTGCAAGGATTGAGACTGAGCATAATTTAATTATCTTATCTTTAACAAAGTCTTCAACATGCCAGTTTGTAAACTTAATACATACAAAGGAAATTTTACAGCTTTTCACACAAAAAACAGAACAATGGTAGAACTATCAACCATTTTTAAGCATGCACGTTGTTATTTTCGCATGCACAAATCGAACTTGCATCATCACACAGTAACACAGATGATGAAAACCACTAATTGAGTTCATTTTGCACAGTTTACATGGAGCAGGTTTATAGGAATGTCAAAGGAAATTGAAGTAACACGTTTAACTGAAATGAGCCAAAGAGAGATGGCCTAGAAGTGAATGATTATGTTACAGAGCTCATAACGGAGATCAGAATCAAATATAACTTGGTGGCAGTTCAAGTTCATCTTAGATAATAAAGATATAAATAAAATCTCTTACAGGTAATTATCTCATGCGCTTGCTACTGGCATTGATGATGGAAAACGTCAAACCAAAGTAGAAGGTCTGTCGTTCAAAGTGTCATCTGCAGATATGTATTGAAGTCACTGGTCGCTGGCTTCACTCCTCAATGATTAGCTTTAGCATTCATTACTTCCGTCCTTTCTCAATGATTGATTATCCGAATATAATTGGTCAGCCCTCCACGTTTTCTTCTACCTCCTCCATATAATATGTGCCTCTGTTTCTTCTCTGCCCCCAAAAAAGATCTTGCACAAAACGTGTGCACCACAAAGAGCACTTTAGCCAGTGCGAACCTAGAGAACTGCATCCATCGCTCCAAAGCACAAAGGTTACTTAGGGACAAAAGATACAAGAGGGAGGGGAGTGTTGGCAAGCATGGAAAAGCGATTAAAATAAGTTAAAATGAGAAAAGTAGCCATAGAAGACGTGGGAGCACATGAGATGAAGACCTTATCGTTCAAATTCTACAAAATATCCAATCCTTTGAAGAACAATAATTTTCATCACAAATATTTTTACACAAAAACCCTTGATTTGTAAATGCTCTTGAGATATTTAAGCTCAAGATGTGATGATACAGGATGGCATATACCACGTTTTCATCTCTCACATGTAGCGGTTACATAGATATATGTCAGGAGCACTTTTAGTGAGGTGTACTAAGAAGGATGGGACATACTTTATTTGGAACATAATTACATCATTTTCAGCTTTTGATTGATGTATCCATCATACTTCCGAGCTTCAACACTAAATCTAAACGACACTGCAAATGCCAAACATGAAGTCTCACAACATGAGGATATGTCCCTTAATCGAATGTCAAGTGCACACATGGCACCTCTTGATCACATGCAATCCAAAATAAAATGGAAAAATACATGGCGCCTCTCTTAATTCCTTTTTCAAGTTCATTTTATTATTTAGGTTCCTCATTTGATTTTTCAACATGAAATGGAATCTCTCATCTGTCACATTTCAACTTACATACTCTGCATGAGCTCTTTGTAATCTCCCATGCAACGCGTACCAACTGAATCATATGTTTTGAAGCACTTTCGTTCTTAGTACCCACTAGCATGTCTACTGCATAACACGCAAGAAGAAAAGCCTGATAATGCCTTCTATGCGATTAGATGATGACGTAGAGGATTAGACTCGTTTTTAGTTTACTTTCTGGTTAGTTTAAACACATGTTGCTCATCGAAGTTTTTGGTTACTTAGCTTTATGTTGTGCAAATGCTTGAGTGTCATGATTTGTGTAGTTAGAGGGTGTCGTGCACCTTGAGTTCCATTACAAGAGCTTAAGTTGATTGAGATTTTCAAACAAAATTCCCTTTGCTCTTATATCATTCTATAGCACCACACATGTGGCATTCCCCCGAGCAGAAATATGGAGACGAAGAAGAATGGACAGATTATGGAGGAAATAGTATGCGGCACAAACGATAGTAATCAAATACTAACTTTTTATTGATAGCCATTCTTTTAAATTTGTCTGTCTGAGGCCACATCAGTATCTATAGACGCGTATATATACATATAATTCATGTGCGTACCGGACAAGGACACGTGTATATATATATATATATATATATATATATATATATATATATATATATATATATATATATATATATATATATATATATATATATATATATATATATATATATATATATAAGTAATCTGCGTACGGGACAAAGAATAGTAGCCGAAATCCTTAGTTCAGGGGATTTTAGAAAGCTTTTCACCTCTGAGATTAGAGTGAGTTCATATGATGGCCACATGTCAAACTAGAGCACACGCTTTTTTATTTCCTCTCTCTATGTCTGTCTCTAGATTTCAAACTAGAGAGATACACACTAAAGTTTGCTTTATGCTTGAAACATCCAAAGTCATTCTATTTTCATTCATATTCCATGAAAGTCATCCATGGCATATTTTTTCTTAATGACAAGTTTCCATGATGTTTGTTTTACTTTTAATATAGTATTTTTGCTCACTTAAATTGAAGTTCATTTTATTACAACATCAGAAATTTGTTTCTTCTGAGTTTTTAATGTAGAAATCCTTTAAAAATTATTCATAATCAAGAATGCATTAAGAGAAATATCAACAGTGACTCGAGGCATTTATAACAATATGAAGGAAAGGATAATTGAAGGGGCTGAGCCATTTTTCTAAAGACTAAATGCTTGACCCCTTGAATGATTGAGCCATTCCAATCTTGAGATCACACCTAAAACTTGACCAGTCTAGACACCATCTCGTGATAAGATTGGAATGCTTCAATCACCCAAGGACCTGAGCATTTACCCTTTAGGAAAATCGATTCTTATGTAGAAAATCTTCAATGGGGGAATTTGGACCAATATAAAAGCTAAAAAAATTTGCGGAGCCCTATATGGTGTAAAATATGTTTTTATAGAAATGAGGAAATGGGAAACCTTGTTTTTTTCATGCTCCAAGTCAATATCGATGTGCCATGCCCTTAAGAGAATCATGTATATATAGGGACAAATCAATTGGAATCAAGCGCTATTGGATGAAATGATCAATTGTTCATTAGCACTATGGAATGGTAAAAGAGGTGAGATCCTCTAGAAGATCTAGAAAGAGAGGTGTGCTGCCAACTTTGATAGCACTCCTAAAGAATGGTCGATCAAAATTTCTCTTTTTCTTTAAGGTAAAAGAATTTGAATTTGCATGAAGTCCCTACCTTTAAAACATCATAGAGTGTTTTCCATTGAGAGGAACAAGATTAAAAGCAAGTGGGCCCCCATGAGGGGGATGAAAGGGCTATCAACCTTAATTGTAATGTCTTCCAGCAAGTTTTAAGAAACTTCTTCTATTAATTAAGCTTTTGGATAGTAGGCTATTACCGAACTTCCTCTTATAAATAAAACCATTGCAGTCTAATTTATTGTAACGTTTATTCAAATATCATCATCTGCTTCAAGGAAATACAATGCATATATGTTTTTTTTTTTGTTTGTTATTTAAATCCAATTGCGAAAAAATATCAAAAGGGTCCGAATAATTTGTGGCTTAATCGGGATGTGTCAGAATGTGTTTTTTGCAATGATCAAGATATTTCCAAGCAGTCGTATGAACTCGTGGAAACGTTTTATACTGGTTCCTCCAAGTTGAACCACAATTACATAGACTTGAATTCCTTGATATTCGAAGCTCTAGAGTTTATTTACATTCATCCTCATGAGAAGATTCAAAAGAAAATATTTCTCCAAGAACTTAGATTCCCATAGGGGTTTAAACTCCCATATATTCATATTGTCCTGGAAAAACCCAACAATTTTCAACATTCAAACGAGCATGATTGGTGGATTCAAGGGATGTAAGAGGAATAAGTAGCATGGAGCGGGAAGAGCGTGTAGCATTTCGTTCCAAGAAGTAAAGAGGAAATCTTATTATATTTTTCTATATGCTAAAACCAAGTTTTATTTTCCATGGACTTGACAAAAAACTATAGAACACATTTTGACAAGACATTAAGTCTCACATCAAATATGAGTATGAAGAGAATTGGTAGTAACTGTAGTAAAAAAGACTAGAAGGTATAGCTATACTAGATGTTAAGAACGATTCTCCTTTAATGGTGACATGTAGGAGGCAGTCTATGTGTGGCAACCCACATGGTTTGAAGCCGAATGTCTTTTAGTTCATGTATGCAGGTTCCATAACACTCCATGGGACCTCGAGAAAGAACCATCGGAATGAAATCAAACACTGAGGGAAACCTCATCAAATCTAGCACTAGCTAGAGCAATGCAGAATCCCTCACTCTATATGAAGAATGAACGTGATCAAAATGTATTCATTTATATATATATATATTTTGAATGCATTGTAGATAATAAGAAAAGGAAAAGTTGGAAGAAAGGATTTCAACGATTTAGAAATAAGGACACTCGATTTTACACTAAACGTTTTGCTTGATTTGGTGAAATCTATTCGGTATGATGTAGATAAAAGTGTCCTTATTTTCTATTCATCACTGCTTCAAGCGGAATTATTCTGGTGTGACTTTAGTTTTTGTAATATCTAGCTCCCTTTTACTCATGGATGATGTGACAAAGTAGTCCCATTTGAATAGTTGAGCGTGCACTTGATTTCAACCCCACCCTCCCTCCCTCTTTTAAGCGCTGTTCCTTGTGTCGCTTCATCACATATCTTCCATATTCATGTGCTTTATACAAAATGATAATGAACTTCTATATGCTTATTTCTAGCCTCAAACATATGGATAGTTTTTAGATATATGCTTGAATCATATCTTGATAGGGATGAAACTCCTCGAGTTTGATGTTAAAATAGCTAAAGATCTTTTGAGATCCATACTATCAGAAGCATCTTATCCTAATTGTGGTTTACTTAGTAGAATTCTATGAGTTTTATTTTGTTGCCTATAAGAAACACATACCTAGATATGATCTTTCTATCTTCTTTTGTGGGAGGAAAATCTCCATCACGAAACCCTTTTACTTCTAAAGAATCATCATAAGCATAAAAGAGACCATATATCATAGTGTCCTTAGTATATCTCACACTTTCATAGTTGCATTCGATGGTCCAATGGTAGCTGCTTGTAGAACTTGATAATGCACGCCTACAATATATTCTAGGTTTGTTCTTCTCATAATTTCTTTAAACTAAAAAGGAGTGAGATACAAGTGAATTATTGAGAGGAGCAAGGAAGCCTTATAATTCTATCATCGTCTTCATGAGGGATGCAGTTTCTTTAGAGATTTTTGCTCCCTACAAGAATACCGTATGGTGTTAAAAGGGTAGAGGGGTTGGAGAGGGCCGCTTAATGTGCTTAAGAATTATGTCAAGGAATCCTAGAGAAGTTTGTAGAGAGGATGAAAAATTGTTGTTGCAGCTCCAATACCGTGTAGACGTCTCCACAACACATATAAATATAATCAATCATATAGATAAAGGGAAATATCACTAGTAATGGGAAAAAATCAAGAGATATGGCTGTAATGGAAAGTGAAATCAAGATGAGTAGAAAATAAATCCATTTCAATTGAACGCAAAGTAAATACAATCAAATTAAAAAAAACTCCTTAAGAGATAGGTGCTACTATCCACCCATGCAGTCGCTCTATGGAGCTTATACGGTGATATAGAGAGATGCTAGGCGAAGGGTTATAGGGGAACACAATGGATACTAACGAGGAAATTAGATGGGGAGGGAGCCACCCACATACGATACTTCATGCTCTGGTTGGCCTTTCAATAATCTACATTCATGATAGCATGACACATGGTAATTAAAATAATCGTAACCATTGATTTATGATCTTAATCCATTGGTAGAAAAGTAGGACTAGCAACCATTTGTTGCATCCTTTGTTCTTGCTTAATTCAAACTCAGATAAATCATAGATGCAATGGCTCACATCATAGATGCATATCTTGTTTTCGGTTCTACCTTGTTCTTCCTTTCACCTAGTACAAAAGCATTGGCAACACTCTCAAAAATGCTTAACTGTGATGGAAATACATTATTACCAATGTAATCTTCATGATTTGACTTTTCATTGTGATAAGGAAAGCCATTGCCTTCCCTCCAACATCAATATGCTATCTTAACAATGATGTGTGTTTTACATCTTGTATTGCCAACTTGATGTGATGTATGAGATGTTGTTTAGTAAAAATTTAAATCATTTACCGTTACAAACGCTTTCTATATCCTCTATTTAAATCTCATGAACACCACCTATCCCACCATGTTTCACACTTTGGGAAGATGATTTACACAGGTTTTCGCTATTCTTTGATGTTGTTGGAAGCTTGAATCTTGTCACAGAGTACATAAACATCTTCCTTTTGTATTCATGAATGACCCCAACGTAGAAACATTCTTTGAAGGCTTCTATAGAAACATTACCACACACGATAGCATACACAAAGACGAGGAAAACCTTTTAAATGCTCTTTATTTTGGTGCTCCAAAGGGCTAGGATCTAGGCCTCGTACGTACTTTCTGAAGTAAGTCTATGAATTGTTTTTGTATTTCCTTATGGTGAAAATGGCGATGTCTTTAAGGTTCTTTATGAGGAGGAGCACTACCAAGAACAAGAACTAGATCTATGCAAAATTAACTTTATACAAGGTGGAAAACAACTTTAATTTAAGTTTTTGCACTAATGTATATGAGATAAGTTGATGAGAACTACCATCATCATGTAAGATATCAACAATTTTTTATCAATAGTAGTCTACATGCAAACAACATAATGAATAGAAATTTTCTTACCCAATATAGTTAAATCTTTTTCGAATGCTTCCTCCATCCCAAATGAGGAAAGTCTTTGTGGAATGCCTCCATTTTGTGCATTTGGGCTACAATAACTTTCATATGGACAGGCCAAAATCTCCACTTTTCTTTAGTATGTGTAGTTTTACTACAATTCCATGAGGTAAAACACAGTATTTGTATTGAGCATCTAGAATTGAAGTTTGAAGGATACACAGTTTGGTAGTTTGGAGAGTTCAGGCTATGGGTGGTAGGAAAAAAACGAGAATCAAGAGCTTATGGAAAACTATGATAAGAAGACGTAGTGAAATTCTATGTCAAAAGAAACTAGGTTTGATGCAACGTCTTCCTTGATGCAGTTGTTGCAAAATGGACTGACTTCTATAATCAATTGAAACTCTTGTGCATCATGAGAAAAGAGATATCTTCATAAAGCATTGTAGGTCCTAGTCAGTGAAGCTTGGATTGCATCCCCATCTTCTACCCATCATCATACTTCCTCTGCAAAGTATCTTTGGTAATTTCCTCAAGCATGCAAACGAGTAATAAACTTTACCAAATTTGTTTTATGTATTGAATATCAGTAACACCTATCTTCCATGTCAACATGGTCCATAAAGGAGTACCATGTAAAAAGAAATGATGTGGGAACAAAAGATTCCTTAAATTGCTCTTGAAAGGCCGTCATGGTCGCATGATGATCTGCACTATGCTCTAAAAAATTCCACAAAAGTAAGGCCTTTCCTACTAATTAATTAGTGGAGAACTTCATTTTATCATTTTTAGAGTAGGATTAATTTCAAAAGTACGCATCAAACTAAGATAACAATCATAAAATAAGTTTCCCTTGCTTACACTCGTCAAGCCATCAGAAGTGGAAATTATTTACATCAATCTTGGAATATGTGGCATGTGCTAGAAGTAATAATGGCCGTCACCATGCTTACAAAGTTTTTGTCCTTGGAATTCATCTTTTGAAGTAATTGAACATGTTCTGAGATCTTGTTTGGCTACCTTGGAGTTTGTGCCACATGAGCTTGAATTGTTCTTCGAGCTGTAATCTGAATAGAGGCCATTCACCAAATTCGTGCATGGTATAGATAGGGTCCATGGGTGTGTGAAAGAGGAAATCCCCTTGCAAAAGAATTTTATTATTTTTTTAGTTCAAATGGAAAAGGGGAGGGTGGTTCTTGGGAGTTGGAAATGTAAGAGAGATGAAAGTTCTAGAAGATATAAGTAAAAAGCAGTAGAGTGAAAACATAGTGTAGTGGTATGACAATTGACTTGTGAATGTGATTTTGTGAGTTAAAATCCACTCCTTTCGGGATGAAAGGTCTTTATTTCCACTCCTTAATAAAAGATCTATTGCATGTTATGCCATAGTTATATGCTCTAGCTCTATTCTTTAGTTATATGCCTTAGTCAAAATGTTACAGTGGGCCAAAATAGCAAACATAATGAAGGAACATAGTTGTAAATGTAGGAGTAAATTGTAGTTATAAATAGTAAGTTTAGATCGTGAATGAAAACTAGATGTCAAACTAAAACAAAAATCAAAGAAATAACGCAAACTGAAAATTTAAACATCAATAAAAAAAGAGAAACTAAAAACAAACACAAAAAAAAAAACTAAAATTCAAAATAGAAATAAGAATAGAAATTGATTTTGAAAACAAGAACAAGAACCGAAATTAGAATCAGAATCCGATAGGAACGAGGATCAGGATTGGATGCCCCAATCCCTTTGTAGTGATGTGCATAGATTCTTGTACCATTGTTTTAGGGTCTAGCAGACATGCGTGAACAGCGAGTATTAAGTCAAAACATCCACACAAAAAGAGAGATGCACAATAGACAAGATTGTACACATGTTGGTTGCAATCTAGAGAGTGCATGAGTTTACATTTCTTAATACTTCCAAATATTGAGTTTATAATGAGGGGGATGGACTCAAAAAGTTGTTGTGTGAGTAACAAATGTTCACTTTTATGAAGAGACTAAGCTGTGATTTACACTTAACGCGTTCTACAACAATTCTTATCTCAATAATTGTTTTTAATGATTTTCTAGAAAGACTACGTGGGTTTTTTACACTACAACAGATCGATGGTATACTGAGGTTTTTACCGAGGAAAATGAACGTGACTTATTTCGTTGCGACGCCGGGGTAAAGGTCGGTTTGCGCGTTGGTACCAAAGAGTCGGTATATGCATCGGTATATGCGTCGGTATATGCGTCGGTATTTGCGTCTGTATACACATCGGTGTATGCGTCGGTAATATCGATGCTCATACCGAGGCTTCTGCTGGAAGTATCGTCGCCTGCTTGGTGTATCGATGGTTATTCTGATGACACTACTGGGAGTACTATCGCGTATACCGATGACCATACCTGCAAAATTTTTTTGGGGCAGAGTGTTTTGTCTTTTGCTACAACAACATTACCATGATGTTGCTTAACAAAAGACAATAAACTCTGCCCAAAAACAACTGAGTACATGTGATGTGTACTCTAATGACAACCGAAATATGATTTCATGAAACAAAGTATTATTGGACATAGAAGAGATAAACAGAATGAACTATGAACCATATACAAAAGAAGTTATATATTTCAATAATGAAGCATGTACAAGAGTGTGGCAAACCACTGTCATATATGACGCTTTTACAAAATGTGGAAAAGCAATGTATTGCCATATGAAAATCAAATACAAAATATTGGTCCTCCACTACCATACACATGCAAAGAATGTTCCATATCAAGAGTCCTGCAACAAAGAACATTAATGGAATGAGATAAATTCACATGAAAATTACAAACAACAAGTAAAAACCAAGTTTATAAATTAATTACCTCATCGCAAATGCTCCCATGAAACTACCGCACCGCGTCCCTCCAAGTCCTGCAATAGTGCAATCAACCCATGACTATATCCGTAAGACTCCTCTGTTCGTGTTGGACGACGACCCATTGCCAGCTCCTGAAACAAATATAAAAAGATTAGAGAAACATAGATGAGAAATTTAACACAAATAAATTCAATAAATGAAATGGTACTTACAAACTCATGACGCATCGTGTCATATCCATCGTTGCCCAAATGTGATGGTCCAACCATATCTAAACGTGTGGCTACGACATTTCGCTGTTGGCGATATCGATCAGGAGTCTACTGCTGCTCGTCACGAATCATGTCCCACTCCTCAGCATCTAACCATACAAGCTTTGGTAAGTATGTGTGTTTGTGTATTGTATATATATTCACTCTATTTAAAATGATTAAATTTAAACCTATTTTTATATATTTAATTTATTTATATAAAATACTAGTTCTTATCATATTTTATTATCTATATAATTATCCTACCTTATCTATATATATTATTTATATATTCAGATTTTTTCCTTACTTAATCCTATTTTTATATATTTAATTATAAATATTTAATTAAATTTTTTAGAACACTAGTTCTTTTTATATTTATTTATTTATATAATTATCCTATTTTATATATATATACTTATTTATATATTCAGATTTTTTCATTACGTAATCGTATTTTTATATATTTAATTTTATATACTTAATTATATATATTTAATTAAATTATTTAAACACTAGTTCTGTTTATATTTATTTATGTATATAATCATCTTATTTTATATATATATTTATTTATATATTCAGATTTTTTCCGTATGTAATCCTATTTTTATATATTTAATTTTATATATTTAATTATATATATTTAATTAAAACCCTAATCTTAAAATTCTAGATCTAAAATATGTTGTATTTTTGTATGCATGTGTATCTACATGTATATATGTATTATATGTGTATGTGTATATGTGTATATATGTTATGTAGGTGTTAAAACCCTAAAACCCTAATTTTAAAGATTTAGACTTAAATCTGAAATACTTAAACCTAAATACTTAACCACCAATAAAAATCTAAACCCCTAATCCTAAAACCCTTATCATATTATATATATATATATATATATATATATATATATCTATCTATATATTCAGATTTTTTTCCTTATTTTTCTCTATATTTTTCCTTAATATAAATATAATTGAGTGATATGTATGTCTAAACCCTAAAACCCTAATCTTAAAGATCTAGACCTAAAATTGTATATTTCTGTATACATGTGTATATACATGTATATATGTATTATATGTGCATGTGTATGTGTGCAAATATGTTATGTAGATGTTAAAACCCTAAAACCCTAATCTTAAAGATTTAAATCTAAAATATGTATATTTTTGTATGCATGTGTATCTACATGTATGTATGTATTATATGTATAGGTGTATGTGTGTATATATGTTATGTAGGTGTTAAAACCCTAAAACCTTTTAGAGATTTAGACTTAAATCTGAAATACTAAAACCTAAATACTTAACCACCAACAAAAATCTAAACCCTTAATCCTAAAACCCTAATCATATTTTTTATATATATTTATTTATATATTCAGATTTTTTTTCTTATTTTTCTCTATATTTTTCCTTAATATAAATATAATTGAGTGATATGTATGTCTAAACCCTAAAACCCTTATCTTAAAGATCTAGACCTAAAATATGTATATTTCTGTGTGTGTATGTGTATGTATGCATATGTGTATATATGTTTGTGTATGTATGTGTGTATGCATGTGTGTGTATGTATGCATGTGTGTATATGTGTATATGTGTGTATGCATGCATGTGTGTATATGTGTGTGTATGTATGCATGCATGTATGTATATGTGTGTATATGTGTGTGTGCATGCATGTGTGTATATGTGTGTGTATGTGTATGTATGCATATGTGTATATATGTGTGTGTATGTATGTGTGCATGCATGTGTGTGTATGTATGCATGTGTGTAAATTTATATGTGTGTGTATGCATGCATGTGTGTATATGTGTGTGTGTATGTAAGCATGCATGTGTGTATAGGTGTGTGTATGTAAGCATGCATGTGTGTACATGTATGTGTGTATGTATGCATGTGTGTACATGTATGTGTGTATGTATGCATGTGTGTACATGTATGCGTGTAAATGTGTGTGTATGTGTGTGTGTATGTATGCTCTATTTTCCTATCTATATCTTCCTTTCTTTCATTATTCTTTATCTCTCACTCTCTCTCTCTTCTCTCTCTTTCTCTCTCTCTCTCTCTTTCTCTCTCTCTCTCATTCTCTCTCTCTCTCTCTCTCTCTCTCTCTCTCTCTCTCCCTCTCTCTCTCTCTCTCTCTATTTCTCTCTCTCCTTCTCTCTCTATCAATAGAGAATAAAACAATCACTTACAAGTATGCCCCTCTTTTGGATCATTGTCGTCAAAGCGTAATGTATGTCGTCTATCGTTCGATTCCAAACAATCGACGCCAAAGAACTTCTGCAAAATCCAAGAAAAGAGAAATTATAAAACCTAAAGCATAGAGAAACAGAAATGCTAAGAGTACACGCAGCACTTACCATGATGTGAGATCTAAGCCGAGAGAGAGTGTGTGTGTGTAGAGAGAGAGATCTGTGTGTGTGTGTGTGTGCACAAGACAATGCAGATCACAATTCGGTTCGCGCGCGCAAGTTCGATAAAAGACCAACAATATTCAAACACGTGCAAAAATGTGAAGTTTTTCTCTTGGGTTCGCGGTATATTTAAAACTCGCCGCCGGTATGGGCGCCGGTATGGGCGTTGGTATACGCGCCGGTAGTTCCCAGCAAATTACCGACGCTCATACCGACGCCTATACCGACGCCTATACCGACGCCTATACCGACGCTCATACCGACTCTTCCTACCCTTTTTGGTAGTGTTTCAAGGTTTTTATCATGTTGTTAGGGGAGAACTAGGAAAAGTTGGGGTTCATTCAGCTTTCTTGACCCAGATTTTCTTTGATTTGGGTGTTTTTGGTAAGAAACATGATGCTTGATATCCACTTCCATATTGCATTACACGTCTCTATTGCATCCAGCATGAGGAGACTACTTCACTTTCTATAACGTGGATACACCATTCTCAAATAAGAAGATAGCTGTTGTTTGTGTGTAATTCTTTGTCATGGATCTAGCTCCATCCATTAGGTTAGGTAGTGCACCCTTTGAAGAATCTATTACTTGGAAGGACATACTAGTTCTTATCATTATAGGATCATATGTTCAAAGTGCACCCTTTAATGGGTTTAGCTAGAAAGTAATGTAGAGATGTGAATCTCTATGACATTTTCCCCTATTAAACATGCACATTGACTTCAGTGCACTAATTGTGCTATATAAAATAAGAGCAACAGAAAATGAATTTGGCATTCGCTTGGCATATACTAATTTCAAATCAAGTTAAAAATATCAAACTCATCATTCAATAAATACTTGGAAGTAAGTTCAAAATACATTCATTAACTTAGTTGGCTATTAAATAAATAATCATCCTCATCTACTCTTCCAAAATAAATAATCTCATATAAATATCTGCATGCCATGCACTTACAAAAATCTAAGAAACACAACTTTCTCCACTCATGCCTAAATCGGCCTCCTTTTTTCCAATGTGAATATATAAAATGAGGTGATTTCAAGACCACAACCAATTCTTTATGCCTTTTCTTAATTTATCTTCTTGATTTTTTTCATATGTCCTCACTTTATCTGCAATCATTAGCATACACAATCATATTTTTTAAACTTCTACCTTTTTTGGGTGAAAGAAAGTATAAATTTATGTTTATCTTTTTTATTTTTATAATATTCACATATTTTCTATTTTTGGAGGAGATTCTTAACCCCTCTTAAGAGTAGAGGATGTAGAGGAAAGCTTAGGTAGGAATGAGGAACTCAATTAGACATCATTATCATGCACAAACATACTCCTATTTAAAGAAAAAAATTCAATATTCCTACTTGAGCTTCAAATTAAAATCGTATTATCATTTCTAAACGTGATTTATAGTGATTTAAAACAAAGTTATATGGAGTTAAATTCCTACTCAAGTTAAATAGTTTTCACTTGGCAATTTGATATTATTAGCAACCAATTTTTGAGTTTTGAAAATATGAAATATGAATGAAAAATAGGCAATGCACTGAAAATGAAATATTTACAAGTAGAATAGAAATTTGGATATCACCTAATAATTTTGATTCATCTTTATTAATGTATTCATCAATTTCATACTCTTCCTCATCTCTTTTCTTAAAGAATTTTACTCTTTTTCTTACAATCAAATATCTTAGTGGAGCTCCACCTAGTTCTCATAAAGCATATGTCTTGTTTTCATGTACTTCTATAACAACATAAGGTCCAACCCATGGGCATGTTAATTTTATCCTTGCATCATCTTGTGAATCAAGCACATTCTCATAGATCAAACACAACGATCTTAATAAATATTTTAATTAGTTACCTTATGTGATTTATCAAAGTACTTTTTATTTTTAGTCTTGATTGCTTCAATTTTAAAAATACATCATCCAAGTTTTTCATGCCCTTGCTCAATTTTTTTTATCTTTAAAGCCAATAGTCTATCTACAAAGAGATCATCATTCCAAGGTAGATTATACCATGTAGGAATTTGTGTATGAATAGAAAAAATAGTTTTCGAATAGCGCATCGGTGCAATAGACATGTATTCAATTTTCATAGTGCAAGAAATTCTATTATCCCATAATGCAAAAGGTAAATATTTTGGTAATTGTTATTTGTCACCATTACAAGCTTTAGATATTGATTTCACAATCAATGAAGGACATCTTTCTGTTTTATCCTTAGCTTGAGGGTTAGAATCAGGCATGAGAGAGAAGAAAATTCCATGATGAGCAAAGAAATTTCTAGCCTCTTGTGCATCTGATTTTCCCCTATCAACAATTAATTTTTCAATGTATCCAAATCATGAAATTACATCTTCAAGTAAGTTTTTGCATACATTAGATGTTGTTTTGGATTGTAGTGCTAGGCCCTCTACATGGTTTGTAAGATCCTCTCTTGCAAGTACAATATATCTGATCTTCTCTATCCCTTTAGGCATGATCACAAGGTCACCTAGCCACTTGGTGTGAATACAATGAGGAGATATAGGATGCAAAGTATCTCTATGCTTAAGTGATGGATTTATTTGACATACATTACAAGTATTCACATAATCCCTTACATTGACATTGAATCTGAGCCACCAATTATTTCTCTGAACTTTTGATATGTTGCCATGAGCCCATTATATGTAGTCCATGGTGTATCATGTAAATATTTTAGCTCTTGCAATTGAACGCTGTTGTAGAGATTAACATCTCTACATAATTTTGAGACTAAATCTTAATCATGGGTTTTCAAATAAGCGATCAAATTTTATGATGATGCTAAATAATTATAACCATCAAATTGAAATTGAAATTCCATATTGTATCTTGTTGGAGTTGGACGTCTATAGAAGCATGCGAAGAGCACAAGGAAGAAGTAGAAGCTTGGAGCACAACACACCATAATGAATGCATTACCACTAGAATGTACAAAGATAAGTAACTCGTTAGGGCTATAGGTGTATATACAAGCGAGAGGAAAAAAAACTCCTAAAGATTGAGAAAAGTGCCTCGGTGGTCCTAGTATGTTCACAGACATCATTGCCTAAATATATCAACAAATCCCCTCCAGGAGTGATGCTATGAACAAGGAGTTGACACTTATATATAAGGAATTGCCATGTTATGTGGAATCAATCCACAAAAGGAAGTAAGCCCAAATCTTTGAGGAAAGCCTCAAACTTCTCCCCAGGCAAGACCTTCAAGAAAAGGTCTGTAATGTTCTCTTGCATGGGCAGATATGCCAAGCTGATCTCTCCAGTAGAGAACCTCTCCCTGACATAATGATAATGCATCTGAATGTGCTTAGTGTGAGCATGGAACATAGGGTTCCTCACAAGTGCCAATGCGCTCTAATTGTGAGTGAAGATGGTGGTGCTAGAAGAATAACCAACACCTGAATCAGCGATAAGGCGTTTGAGCCACACACACTCAATAGTCGCTATGAAAGCTACCCTATACTCAGCCTCACAACTCAAAATGGCCACAATAGGCTACATCTTGCTCACTCAAGATATGCATGAGCTACAAGCATGAAGCAAAAACCACTAGTAGACACATGAGTGTCAAAAAAAGCATGGAAATCTAGTGGTAGTGATCCCCCCTTGGGATAAAACAACCCAAGTAGCTGGGTAGAACTCAAGTAGCGAAAGATGCACTTAACCACCTGATCATCTGTGAGATAGCAAAGTGAATATCTCACCGATGCATAAGTAAATCAAGCATCCAAGAGCTTGCTAATAGAGAACAACATCAAATGCATCTATAGCATCATGAAGAATCAATCATAAACCTGTCTCCATAGGAGTGGCACTGAATAGGTTTACATTCTTCAAGGCCAAAACATTGCAACAATGTGGCAATATATTTCAATTACTTGACACAAATCCATCCACCAACAACAAGTATAAGCTGAATGCCCAAATAATGATGCAAATGCCCCAAATCAGACATCTCAAATGAGGCATGCAAATCAGCCTTGAAATCAACAATATGCTTTTCATGAGGACTAGTGAGCAACATGCCATCAACAAAACAACAATGATCAGAAGCACATCATGAACATGCTAAACATATAAAGTGCTTTTAGTCAAACTGTTCTCAAAACCATGTGCAATCAGATAAGCATGTATCTTTTCATACTAAGCATGTGGTGCTTGCTATAAACCATATAATGCTTTCTTTAACCAGCACACCTAGTTCTCATGCCCTTTGTGCACAAAGCCATGGGGTTGAAAACATACACTTCTTCGTGCAAGTCACCATTTAGAAATGTCCTTTTAATGAACAATTGATGTAAATTCCAACCATGATGATTTGCAAGTGCATAGATGCTACAAACAATAGTCATTCTATAAGCAAGAGCAAAGGTTTCATCGAAGTCAATGCCTCTTTCTTGTGCATAACCCTTTGCAACAAGCCCAACCTTATACCTATAAATTGTTCCATCAGGTTTATGCTTCAACTTGTATATCCACTTAGTGCTAATGACCTCCTTGCTAGGAGGCAAGTCACATAAAGTCCATGTGCCATTTTTTATGATAGCATCTTATTGTTGCATTGCAACCGTCTAATGTTGAGAATTTTGTGCTTCATCAAATAGAAGAGGCTGAGTCTCATCACAGAGACTAGATGCAGCCATAGCATACCAATTTGATGCAAAAGAAGCACTATGAGAGCCTGAACAAGTACATTATGATAGAGGTGGATTTAATTTGTTGTCACACAAAGTCTGCATTATCCATTTTGGCATAGTTTTTCCCTCCTCAATATCAGATCTCTCATCAATAAGTGCATCATGCAAATATGCATTAGAAATGGAATAATCTGCATCATTGCATGAAACCCGCAATGGCTGAGAAGTTGCCTCATTAGGACCAGCACTAGACTATACACCTGTAAAAAGAAGGAGCAAAGTATCATACATGTCTTTGAGCTAACAAATGTCTCCTTCATACATGAAAGTAAAGGCTGAATAGCATCTTCCACAAAAACAACATCATGACTAACCAATATGCATTTAGTCTATGGATGATATAGATGATAGCCTTTGCTTTCAGAACTGTACCCAACAAAAATACATTTTACTACATTATCATCCAATTTGCTTTATGATGATGTTCAAGCACTAATGCATATTCCTGACAACCAAAAACATGCAAATGAGCAACAAATGGCTTGTGCCCATGCCAAGCCTCATATGGACTGATAGACAAGACCTGTTTAGTGGGCCAAAAAGTATGTGGTAAAGCATAACTCTTGACCATACACCTCGCCATCTCCATGAGTGACTTGTTCTTCCATTCAACAACTCCATTCTATTGAGGTGTATATGGCACTATACATTGATGTTGTATCCCATGTTCAGCCAGAAATGCATTAAAGTTAGAAGACATATATCCCGCCCCCCCTTGGATCAAAACGGAGGGTGCCCATTTTACATGCTGATACATTTTTAACCAAAACCAAAAACCGTTTGAAGCACATGAACACTTCCGGCTTTGCTTTGAGTGGATATATCCATGCATGCCTAGAAAAGTCATAAATGAAAGTCACGAGGTAAAGACAGTTTCCAAAAGAAGGTGTCTGCATAGGACCATAGAAATCACTATGTACAAGGTGCAATTTCTGAGTAGCCCAAATTGAACCATCTTTTGGAAAGGAAGAACACTACATTTTTCCCAAAATACAACCTTCACAGACATTTTTTTGGGTGCCTCAAGTCTGGGCAAAGAAAACAACATTTTGGATTTCTGCAAACGTAGCAAACTAATAGAATTTAGATGACCAAAGCGTGCATGCCAAAGCTTTGCATTTGACATAGCCTTAGAATCATGTACTGCACATGCCAAATCTTTCATAGATCTTTCATAGTCTATGAGCTTATATAGCCCACGACATAAAATGCCAGAAGCAATAATCATGTTGCCATTTGATAGATCATGAGTTGGGGCAAAAATAAAGCATCCGACAAAGTAAAAGAACTACCATCAATAATAGTCAAAATAATTTTACCAACTTTCATAGCA
Organism: Ceratopteris richardii; assembly: GCA_020310875.1. Classification (NCBI taxonomy): domain Eukaryota; kingdom Viridiplantae; phylum Streptophyta; class Polypodiopsida; order Polypodiales; family Pteridaceae; genus Ceratopteris; species Ceratopteris richardii. The sequence goes on from MU263193.1 coordinate 45,194, forward strand.
GGATAAGAGGATTTGTTGGTGCATGTGAAAGTATTCCTTGTAGGGGGAGGCTCAAGTGAAGTGAAGAAACTATGTTATGGGATCATATGTTTGGTTTCTCCACTATCAAAATACCAAACAATTGAGTCTACTCTAGATATTAAATTCTCATGAGAAGATGAGTCAAACCAACAAACAATAGTAAACTCCCATTCTTCATTCTGCATAAGATTAGTAGACTCTATTTTTGGTGTAGAGGCCTCTACAACAACCATTTCAACCTCTTTCTTCTTTGCCTCTTTAGTAGGTTGTTTTGGATAGCTCTTAATGGCATGATCATTTGCTTTACAATATTTGTAAACCAAGTTCTACTTTTCTAATTTCTTCTCATCTTTGCCTTCCTTCTTCGAATGTGCACCATTTGCAAATTTCTTCTTACTAGTAGATGAGCTTCATTTACCTTTGCCCTTCTGACTAGCCAAGAAAGCTTGATCTGCAACACGCATAATGGACCTCTTGTGCCTAGAATGATCTTCGTACAAAACTAACTCTTCAAATGATAGGGCATTTGGATTACCTTTCATCATCAAATGAAGAGTAGAAGCAAAACCTTGATATGATTCAGGAGGACCAGTTAGAACGGTTTGCATAAGTGAGCTATCTGGTATAACTTCATCAGCAAAAATCAATTGTTTCTTCAAATCCTTGATCTTTGTTAGAAAACTATCCATATACTCACCTTCATTTATATGCTCATTCTCCAACTGTTCTCGGAGCTAAGCAACACAAGCCTCATTTCTTGCTTGGTACAATGTGGTAAGTGTATCCCAAGCATCCTTAGTTGTTTTGCAAGAACGAATGTGAGGAATAATGCCACGTTTCATAGACAAGGCTATCAATGCATGTGCCTAAGCATCTCTACCATCCCGACAAATTTGCTCTACAGTAGGTGCAGTAGAAACCACAGCAAAAATAGGAATCTGAAGAATATGAGCATCTTCAAAGCCATCTCCATAAGCTTGAATACATGTATTTGCAAGTGCAATAAGACATTTTTCAACACCCTACACAATGTTCACCAATCCTTTTGCAACCAATACATGTTGCATCATATAAGCCCACAATGGGTAATTGGTACCATCCAACTTATCCTCAATATCCAACATACGTAGTACATCACTACTTTCAGCCACAACCAGTGACTAAAATACCCTGATGCAAAAAATTGACTCTATTTGGAAAAGTTGAACAAGACTACCCTGATGCATTCTACTAGATTTGTAGTAGACTTCGAGAGGCTTTTATTGAGGAACCAAAACTTGTATATATATCTTTGGCACAGAAAGAAAAAATAGCCTACACAAGCACTATGATAGTGCATTCAAAGGCCGAAACAAGCTCATATCACGAATCTGAGACTGTGAACGGAGAGTTGTTGACGACGCCCTAGATGAAGTGCAGACCTACTCTGATACCAATCATTGGAGTTAGACGAACCGCACAAGGAAGAACAAGAAGCTTGGAACACCACACAATACTGAATGTATTATCACTAGAATGTACAAAGATAAGTAACCCATTAAGGCTATAGGCGTATATACAAGCCAAGGGAAAAAAACCTCCTAAAGAGGGAAATAAGTGTGTCTGCAATCCTAGTGTGTTCACACACATCACTACATAAATATATCAACATATCTATCCTTCCAAGTAGCACTTGGGTGAGAAAAATCTGGATTTAGGCCTCAGCTACAATTCAATGCCGATGCTGAGGCTCTCTTTGCGAGAGTGCTTGGAACCGATCATTTCAAAACTTTTTGCCAAGCTTTTAGATGAGTTCTTCCATGAAGATCACTGAGCAGTTCTTGTACTAGAAGACATGATTTCATTTTTCAGAAAAGGTACAATGCAAAATACTCCCTTCTAAATACGCATGTGTAAAATTTAACACTTTAAAGAGAACTTGCTAGGAATTTCTGATAAAGCATTTGGACACTATTAATAATGCTCATAGTTTTCTTCTTTCGCGTGAAGGGACATTCGGTGGTGGGGAACTTCCTCTTCTTAATCATGATTCAGACAAAGCACGCGCAGTGGGCATGTGAAACAAGGGGGACATACTTGCAATTTTCATTGTTTGAGCATTCAAAGTTCTGAATAGAGAGAACGAATAGAACTTGGAATCGTGGCTAAGGTGAAGTATTCAGAGTTAATATCTCATGGGTTTAACCCAGGCAACTCGACGAAAAAAAGAACCTTTTTTTTCGGTGTAGATGTAAACTCCCAAAAGGAAAAAATAGCGATAACTTCTCAAACGACAACTTTGGAAATGGAAAAAGTTCTTCCGCCATATGGATGGCGAAGGATAACTTTTAAAACTTTAATTATAAAGAATTGAGGCTAGGAAAAAGGACTTATACTCATACTGAAGGGGGGGGGGGGGGGGGGGGGGGGGGGGGGGGGGGGGGGGGGGGGGGGGGGGGGGGGGGGGGGGGGGGGGGGGGGGGGGGGGGGGGGGGGG
>MU263194.1:0-5000 GCA_020310875.1 Ceratopteris richardii
CTAGATAGATGATAGATAGATAGATAGATAGATAGATAGATAGATAGATAGATAGATAGATAGATAGATAGATAGATAGATTGATGGAGAATGTTAATCTCCAAAAGAACAACTTATTCTTGTGATTAGAACACCTCTATAACCAAGAATAAGTCAAACACTCCACTAATTTAGAGGATCAATTGCTAATTACCAAAAGATTAACAAATCTGTGAAGAAGATGAAACAAGAGAAAAGTCTGCTGCACTATTTTTCCACATTGACCTATCAAAGGGTAAAGTTTTTTATGAAACTTTGTACGAAGTATCTCCTAGAGATTGCGCATCTACTCCAAGTTGAATTACTCCAAAAGATTAAGTATAACTTGAGAAATTGATTCACAAGTTACCTATGTCAGAAACTGTTACTCAGAACAGTCGACTTTACACCTGTAACCTTTTAAGACTTGGTTCTCCTTGAATAGAACCCGTTTTACAAAATGCTTCTAGACATAAATAGCTGATCTTCCAACTTAAAGATTAAGCCCTCACTCATGCAAAACTTTAAACTGTGCTAGGAGAAATGATCAAAACATTGACTTTGAAATATGCGCCTGTTTTAGGAACCTATGAGCACACTTCACATATGAATGTTCCTACACTTAATTCACTCAGCCTGATTACAATTGGAAGCTGAAACTTTGCACAGAGGTCAAGCAACTCTCAACTTAGACTTGTACAAAGCATTCCACAATTGATCTACTGTAGAAGGAGAACACGCAGAAACATCGGGCGCAAAACTTTTCATTACTCAGAGAAAATACAACTGAGTGATGAGAGCTACATCAAATTCACTTTCCTCTATCTTATGACTTCTATCTCCCTCATTCTTGACATATGACTAATGTCACATAAGCTCTCATTTGCTCTCATACATGCCCCGACTTTTCTCAAGGTATTTATAGAAAATTTGTACATAATTCTTACTGAACAAAAGATCTAAGTCATCTATGACTATGCTAATGTACATATGTGTACACTTCTCTTGTCCTCTGATTGTGATCTTCTTCCACACTTTAGGAATTGATTCTTCCTTCATCATTTGATCTTCCAAGCCTTCAATTGGTGATTGGTATGCACCAACAGCTCCCCCTCAATCATCAATTGAGGTCTTCTCTGTCTTCTTGATACTTGCCATGTCTTTGAACCTTTGTAACTTAGGTCCATCCAAACTCTTTGTCATCATATCTGCCACTTGTTCTTTTGTTGGAGTGTACATCACTTCAATCTCTTTATCAAGTACCTTTTCCCTCAAGAAATGATACTGAATCTCTATATGCTTAGTCCTGGCATGAAAAACAGGGTTAGCTGCCAATACAAAGAACTCATATTGTCTCCAAAAATTATTGGAGTACTATGATCAATCTCAAAACTTTTCATCAATGTCTTCAACCATATGACTTCTTTTGCAGCTTCTACCATTCCCTTATACTCAGCTTCTGTGGATGATAAAGCAACTGTATGTTGCTTCTTTGAACACCAAGACACTAACTTGTCTCCAACATAACATAGATATCCATGAGTAGACCTTCTATCATCTGAGTCACCTGCCCAATCTGCATCACTAAACACTTTGATTCTTGTGTCAGAAGTGAAACCATAATACAAACCTTCACTTAGGGTTCCCTTGATATATCTGAGTACCCTTTGGGCTGCAATCCAATGAGTCTTCTTTGACAATGCATGAATTGTGACAACACACCTACTGCATATGATAGATCTGGCCTTGTCAAGGTAGCATAATTAGACTACCTACCAAACTCTGATATTTCTTCATGTCATTGAACTCTTCACCTCCATACCTGCTTAACTTATGATTTACCTCCAATGGTGTAGTTGAGGTCCTGCAATCTTCCATATTAAACTTGACTAGAAGATTCTGCAAATATCTTTCTTGTGAAACATATACTCCATGTTGAGTATACACAAACTGCATTCCTAGAAAATAAGATAAGTTTCCCAAGTCACTTATCTTAAACTCCTTCTCTATTTGCTTCTTGAGTTCATTGATTCCTTGAGCATCTGTTCCTGTAACAATAATATCATCAACATAAATGCACATGTAAATATATCCATTTTCACTTGCCTTCACTAGCAAGCTACTATCTGCCTTTGATGCTTGAAAACCACATTCATTCAAGAACTTGACCAATCTGTAATTCCAAGCTCTTGGGGCTTGCTTCAACCCATATAAAGCTCTCTTGAGCTTACACACATAATCTGATCCAATTGATTCCATAAAGCCTTCTGGTTGCTCCATATATACTTCATCTGCAATGTAACCATTAAGAAATGCATTCTTCACATCCAATTGTGACAATTTCCATCCCTTGCAAGTAGCAATAGCAATCAATGTCCTAATTGTAGACATCTTAGCAACAGGACTAAAGGTTTCATCATAATCTACCCCATACGTTTGGGCATAACCTTTAACCACTAGTCTAGCCTTATATCTAGACACCTTACCATCTGCAAACCTCTTTGTTTTATATACCCACTTGCATCCAATGACTTTCTGATTCTTTGGTCTTGGTACTAATTCCCAAGTTTCATTTTCAAGTAGAGCATCATACTCTTCTTGCATTGCCTTCTCCCAATTCTGTTTACCTTTGGCTTCTTCATAAGTAGTTGGATCTTCTTCTGTTTTCACAATGTAGGCATAATCTTTTGTTGTTAGGAAAGATGTATCATAACTATACCTTATAGGCTCTTTCCTTTCTCTTGTAGATCTCCTGATTTCTGCACTTCTTGAAGTTTCAGCCTCATTTGATTCTGGATCAAATCTTGGCCCTTCTTCTACATGATCCTGCACTCTACATCTAGAGTCAACTTCATCAACAATTTCTTCACATACTTTTACCTTTGCCTTTCCTTTCCTTTGTATTTCTTCAACACCTGCATACTCATTTGGTGATCCTGTATACCACATGTTTTGCTCATCAAATGTTACATCTTTAGTAACAAGAAATTGCTTTGTGGATGGACTCCACAACCTGTAACCCATTTGTCTATCATCATATCCAATAAACACATACTTCTCTGCTTTTGGTTCTAACTTATGTCTTAATTGTGAAGGAACATAAGCATAAGCAATACATCCAAATACTTTGCAATGATCAAGACTAGGCTTCTTACCCCACCATGCTTCATAAGGGGTTCCTCCATCCAAAGCTTTGCAAGGCAACCTATTCACAAGGTATGTTGCAGTGTTAATAGCTTCTGCCCATAAGTAATTTGGACAATTCTTTTCCTTCATCATGGCTCTTGCAAACTCTACAAGAGTCCTATTCCTCCTTTCTGCTACTCCATTCTGTTGAGGGGAGTACCTGCAAGTCACTTCTCTTTTGATACCTGCATTCCACAAATAATCATCAAACTCTTTTGAGAAATACTCTCCCCCTCCATCTGATCTTAACCTCTTTAGCTTTTGTCCTGTGATCCTTTCTGCATAAGCATGAAAGTGTTTGAATGTCTTGAAGACTTCTGATTTGTCCTTGATTACATACAAAGTAATCCACCTGGTTGCATCATCAACAAATAACACATAATATCTGGATCCATTTATGCTATAATCCCTTGAGGGTCCCCATACATCTGTATGAACCAATTCAAGCATATTTGAATACTTGTACCCTGATTTGTTATAAGAACTTTTATGTGCTTTACCTAATTGACAAGCTTCACACTTGTACACCATATGTTGCCCTTCAATGTTTGGCAATCCAAGCACCACCTGATTCTTTGACATCTCCTTTATAGCTCTCTCATTGAAATGACCTAGCCTCTTATGCCATAGGTCTAATTCAGATACCTTTTGACCTCCATAGGTAAACAATGCATGTCCCACATTACCTTGGATTTTGAGAGTGAACAATCTTCCCTCCTTTTTACCTGCAATTATGGTTCTATATCCCTGATTTGGATCTTGTACATAGACACCATCATTTGTGAATCTTACCTCATATCCTTTCTCCACAATTTGCCCTACACTTATCAAATTTTTAGGAATAGTAGGGACATAAAGTACCTTGCTCAGAAGTGTACTTCCACTCTTTGTCTTCACTGATCCAATGCTCTCCACTTTATGTTTGGTATTGTCACCTGTTTGAACTGTATGTCCATTCACCCTTGCTTCCATATCAGTCATCAAAGATAGATTCCCACTCAGATGGTTGCTGCACCCTGAGTCAATATAAAACACTCTTTGATCTTCTCCCATTGATTCATGAGTTGCATTCAGGATAAGAGTCATGTCATCCTTCTGATCTGATGCATAATTGTAATAATTATTGTTGTAGGACTGAGATTGGAAGTTTCTTCCACCTCCTCTACCATATGATGTCCTACCACCTCTTCCTCTGAAATTGCCTCTTTGGTTTCTGCCTCCTCTACCTCTTTGACTATAATTCTGATTGTTGTATCCTCCACTTTGATTATTATACCAACAATCATTTGCCAAATGATTTGTTCTGCCACAAATCCAACAAGCTTTAGCATTATCTTTGTTCTTACCTCCTCTTCCTTTACCTCTGAAATTTGTCTTCCCTTTTGTGAAGTTGGCTTGATTTGAATTTCCTTCATCATCATTTGATTGCTTTCCTTTGCCATTCTTTTTCTTGTCTTTGGAGTACATAGCTTGACTTGTACTTCTATCATTGTCTCCTTTAAGATCCTGCTCAAAGGTTAGCATGTGTCCTAGCAATTGATTAAGGTCAGCAGTAAAGTGATCAAGTGACAACTCTATGGATAATATAAAAGGCTTCCACTTCTCATCACCTCTTAGACCTGTAAGTATTTGTCTTACCAACTTTTCTTCTTCAATATCTTCATCCACTGCTCCCAAGCTATCTGCAATATCTTTCATCTTTGCCACATAATCTGAAATTGATTGTGAGCTCTTCTTCTTGAAAGTTGTGAACTCAGCCCATAGTGAGGACTTCCTTGACTTAGTTGTATTTTGGA
>MU263194.1:12500-15000 GCA_020310875.1 Ceratopteris richardii
TGTTAGATGTCTTGCTAGGTATAAGTAAGCACTAGGAGAAAGTTAAGTAATAAATTTTCTTGATAACCAAGAAAATTTAATTACTTGCAAACTCTTTTGTGATGTATGATGACTCTTAAGTCCTGGATGTACTTAGAAAGTCATGCGGATAAAGCTTTAGTTGATTAGTTATATATTTTATAACTTCTCAAGCATCCCAAGGTTGGATGAGAGCATCAACTATATTTCCAAAGTTCCATGAGCACTCTTCTATTTAGAAGATTTTGAAAGTTTTAAAGAAGTTTCTTGTGGTTTCAAGATTTATATCTCATGATGAAACCTCGGTAAGTGACTTTTTGGAATAGAGATATGAAATAGTCAAGCCTTCTATTTCATGTGAGATCATTCTCCTACTATGTTCAAGATGAATTTAGCGTTGGGAAGGAAGATGTTCCAAGTAGAGGATCTTAATTGATTCATGAACTCTTCCCAAAATACATATAAATTCATATTATATGATAGGTCCAAGGAATGATGCAGGCAAAACCTCTTTAGGATATAAATGTTTTGCCAAGATATAAAGGTACCAATCTTTTCTAAATTTTCATTTGATTTCATCCCAAGGGGTGATGAAAATCAAAGGTTAAACCTCAACATCAATTGATCCTTGACGTCAATAAAAGGATGTTAGGTTCCATAGTTGCATCTCTGGTAAATGATGCAACTAGCTAAGCAATCTTTAGGAAATAATATAAGTTCCTAAAGACTTGAAGCAAGTGTGAACTTTTTATTTAGGAGTAGAAAGTTCCAAGAAATGGATCTTGAATCCATGAACTTCTCCTAAACAAGTTATAAAGTTCAAAAGTGTTCATAGTTGCATTACTATTGGATCAATCAATAGATGCTTGGACTTTAAACATAAATTTGATTGGTGAAATATGTTTAAAGGACTCTAGTAACATCTGAAGATTGACCAATAATAATGAGTCTTGTATCAAACTCGAGAATAGAAGTCGATATCACATAAATGGAAGTTTAACTTAAACTTTCATACTGGCAAATGTGATATTTCGTCTCTAGTTTGATACTCAAGAAATGAATACAATTGAATCAGTAAATTTTTTGGATATTATTTGAAAGAAGTTCTTTCAAATATTCTTTTTACAAATGATTCCAAGATGAATCATTAGATTGGAAAGCAAAAAAATTCCAAGATGAATCATTTGCTTCAAATTATAGCCTAGTATTACTTGATAGGAATCAAAAAGTTCTTGAAAGAAAAATCTCCCCAGACGTGAGACTAGCATCTTTCAAGAAAAGTTATAGAGTAAGTAGTTCCCAGTAAATCCCTAACCACCAGTTTTGGTATTTAAGTCCAAATAAGTGATATAACCTAACGGTATATCAAAGATTCTTAGCTTTGGAATCTGAGAGGCATAAGTGTATGCTTGGACTTGTGTAAAGGGAAAGATCTCTAAAATCCTGCAGGTAAGAAAAGAAGCTTAAGATAGTTTAAGAGATCTTAAAGATAAAGACTAAGTCTTTTTATCGCAAGATCAACCATATTTGATCAATCTTGGCCATGATTGTCCAAGTAATGTGCGATTAGAACTACTTTGTAGATTGCCCAAGTATTGGCAATAAAATTCCTTTTGGGAATTATTCACTCAAGTTCCATTTATTCGATGGAAAACTGTGAAAAAGAGTAAGTTGTTCCAAGTCTGAACAGAGTAAAGAAATTCCAAGAATGTAGTCTGCAACCGTGAAAATGGTAATTAAGTCTGTGGAAGGTAAACCATAAGTGTTTACCTATCCTTAAAGGGATTTTGGTACAAATCCAGAAAGCATGAGCGGATGCTTAAGACTTAAGCAGTAAAGAGATTCCTAAATAAAGTCCCCGGGGAAGGTACCTAAAGCAACAGTAAAGAAAGGAATCTAAAAGACAAGAAGTCAAAAGCTCTTGTCGCTACAAAATTGGTCAAGGGTAAACCAATTGAACTTGAATTCAAGAAAATTCAAGTACTTGGAATTCTGATTGGTTTTCATTTGAAAACCCCAGTAAAGAAGAATTGATATTCTGTCAAGAGGTTTTCAAGTTGCCAAGGCAAAGCACATGATTATGAGGTGATCATGCGAAGGAATCAAAACCTAGGAAAATCTAGTTAGAGGTAATGCCTGAAACTTCCAATTCTTGTAAAAGAATTGAAGAAATAAGGTACTCTATCAAGAGATGTTTAGACTTTAGGATAAGAATCACCCACACAATAATGTGAATATAAAATAGGGTGGTATGGGACACCAGATTTTATACTCAGATTGATGTAGGAAAGATGGAATGGGACATCGGACCGTGGGATGATGATTATCTTTTAGTCCTAGTTTGGATTTTGAAGTTAGGTTTCATCCTCAAGGGAATTAAGACTTCAAGAAAAGTTTAATTCATAACGGATGAAAGTAGTATCTTACGATACTTCTAGGTAACTTCAAGATTAAGGAAATTGAAGATATGAAGTAAGTAACT
>MU263194.1:22500-32500 GCA_020310875.1 Ceratopteris richardii
CTCATGGGCCAACTATTTACACATGAAGCAAAGTTCACCAAAGCTGGAGATCAATCAAAAGGTAATAACCCCTCTGCTCTCTATACTGATAAGAAAGTTAAAGATAAAGGCAAGAAGAAACAGGATGAAGAAGGGTCTACCTCTCAAGCTAATTATGCAGGGAGAGGTAGGTCATCTAGAGGAAGAGGCAGAGGAGGTAAGCCAGGTAGGGGGAGACCCTACAACTCATCACCTTGCAACATCTGTGGGTTGTCCAATCATACCACAGATGAATGCTACAAGAACTACAAAAATCAGAGAGGAAGAGGCTACTCAAGAGGTGGATACTCTCAAGGAAGAGGTAGATTCAACCAACATCAAAGCTACAATGGGTACAACAACCAATACAACAACAATTACAACAACAACCACAATGGAAGCTACCAAGGTGGATTCAGAAACAGAAGAGACTACAACAACTACACTGAGGAGCAGGATGACTCCTTATTGATCATGAATATGACCTCTAAGATAGGTACAAATGATGATCATTTATTTTACATTGACTCAGGATGTTCTAACCATGTAGCTGGCAATGTGGCACTACTTTCTGATTTGGAAGAGCCCAAGGGCAAACATCAGGTACAAACAGGTGATGACACTAAGCACTCTGTTGTCAAAATTGGAAATGTGAAGACATGTGATGGTAATCAAAATCTATTAAGCAGGGTACTCTATGTACCAACAATAACTAAGAATTTGATGAGTGTTGGTCAGATTGTGGAGAAAGGTTTGCAGGTCAGATTCACACAACATGGAGCATATGTGGAGGACCCAAAACAAGGATTCAGAAGGATAGCCAAAGGGGAGAAATCAGGTAGACTATTTACATTTGAGCTAGAAGATACAAAAAACATTGCTTTGTATAATTACAAGGATCAGACACTCTCAGAGTTAGAGATATGACATAAAAGATTAGGGCACATAGGTGAAAGAACTCTAAAGCAAATGTGCAGGGATCAATGTGTGCTTGGGATACCTAATGTATCCAAGCAACACATGATTTATAAATGTGGATCATGTCAATTTGGTAAGTCTCACAGATTACCCTACTCAAGGAAAGGTTTCATGCATGAAGACTACCTAGACTTGGTACACACAGATGTTTGGGGACCTAGCAAGGACCCTTCCATTTCTGGTTCAAGATATTATGTGTCTTTTATTGATGACTATAGCAGGTGGACCATTTTATACTTTATGAAGCATAAAGATGAAGTATTTAATTGTTTCAAAAGGTATCTTGCACTTGTTGAGAATCAAACAGGTAGAAGCTTGAAGAGGCTAAGGTCAGATGGTGGAGGAGAATACTTCTCCAATGAGTTTGAAGATTTCTTGCAGGAAAGAGGCATCAAGAGGGAGATCACTACAAGGTACTCACCTGAACAAAATGGGGTAGCTGAAAGAAGGAATAGACTTATAGTGGAAACAGCTAGGTCTATGCTCAATGAGAAAAAGTTGCCAAATTACTTATGGGCAGAGAGTGTATCCACTGCCACTTATCTCATCAATAGGTTGCCATCCAAATCACTTGATGGCATGACACCATATGAAGCATGGCATGGTAAGAGACCCTCTCTGGATCATTGCAAAATCTTTGGTTGTGTAGCATATGTGCATATTCCCTCACAGGTAAGAGGAAAGCTAGACCCAAAGGCTGAGAAATGTATCTTCATTGGTTATGATTTGAACCAAAAGGGATACAGATTCTACAACCCAACAAACAAAGGGTTCAAGGTAAGCAGAGATGTCATATTTGATGAGAATGACTCATGGTATGAGAATGAATGCAGGAAAGTGAGTCTACCCTATGACATGGAGGAAGATTTTCCAAAGCTTACCAAGGAAGAGCCAACTCAGCAAGAAGACTCAAGCTCAGATGATGATACCATAAACCTTGAAGAGTTCAAGGCTTGGAAATCCAAAGGAAAGATGAAGATGAAGCAATTGGAGGACAAGGCAGAAACTTCTACTCAAGCTATGAGAAGATCTCAGAGAGAGAAGAAGAAGCCTATCAGATTTGGGTATGACACATCACTTGTAACTAAACACTCTGTATATCTTGCAAAAGACTTGTTGAATGAAGAACCAGGTACCTATGAAGAAGCAATTACAAAGCCAGAATGGAGAGAAGCCATGGATGAGGAGATAGAAGCCCTCAAAGAGAGTGATACTTGGGACTTGGTACCCAAGAAGGATACTATGAAGGTAATAGGATCCAGATGGATCTACAAATTGAAGAAGAATTCAGATGGAACAATTAACAGGTACAAAGCTAGGTTGGTAGCCAAGGGTTTTGCACAAACCCAAGGCATTGATTATGAGGAGACATTTTCTCCTGTGGCCAAGATGCCAACTATCAGAGTTTTGGTGAGTGTAGCTGCATCCAAGAATTGGAACATGTACCAATTGGATGTAAAGAATGCATTCTTGAATGGATGGATATCTGAAGAAGTCTACATTGATGGAGAGTGTTAATCTCCAAAAGAACAACCTACTCTTGAATTTAGAACACCTCTATATCAAGAGTAAGTCAAAACCTTCACTAAATTAGAGGTCCAATCTTCAAATTATCAAATCTGAGAAAATATGTGAAGAAGATGAAACACTAAAAAGTCTGCTGCAGAATTTCTTCACATTGACTTATCAAACGTGTAAAGTTTTTGATGAAACTTTGTACATATCTTCTCCTAAAGATTGCGCATCACCTCCAAGTTGAATTACTTCAAAAGCTTTAGTATAACTTGAGAAATTGACTTCACAAGTTACCTATGTCTGAATCTGCACTTCTGAGAAGTCGATCTAGACACCCCTAACTTCTTAACTTTGGTTCTCACAATATCTAACCCGTTTTGCCAAATGCTTTTAGCCACGAGTAGATCACCTTCCAACTTAAAGATTAAGTGTTTACTTGCACAAAACTTTAAACTATGGAGTGAGCACTGACCAAAAGATTAAACTCGAAATTTGCGCCTGTTTCAGAGAACTGTAGACACTCAACACATATGAATGTCCCTACTAACAATTCTCCTAGCCTGTTTACAATTAGACTCTGAAATTCAGGTCACAGGCTCATTGACTAACAACTTAGATATCCTCAAAAGGATTTCACAATTGATCAAACACAGAAGGAGCAGACACGAAAAGATCGGGCGCAATATTTCTTCATTAACTCAGAAAATTACAACTGAGTGATGAGAGCTTAACTCAACTAACTTTTCTCTATCTCATGACATCTAACTTCCTCAATCTTGGCTTCTACATATGCTCTCCCTCATGCCCCGACTTTTCTCAAAGTATTTATAGATAATTTGTACAAGATTCTTACTCAAACAAAGATCTGAGTCACCTATGACTATACTAATGTACATATGTGTACACTTCTCTTATCCTCTGAATATGTCTTTCTTCCAAGCTTCAATGGTTGATCCTTCCTTCACTCTTTAACCTTCCAAGTCTTCAATTGATGATTGGTCTGCACCAACAGCTCCCCCTCAATCATCAATTGAGGTCTTCACTATCTTCTTTATACCTGCCATGTCTTTGAACCTTTGTAACTTTGGTCCATCCAAGCCTTTTGTAAGCATATCAGCTATCTGATCTTTTGTTGAAGTATGAACTACTTCAACCTCTTTATCCATCACTTTCTCTCTTAGAAAGTGATACTGAATCTCAATGTGTTTGGTCCTGGCATGAAAAACAGGATTAGCAGCCAAGTACAATGAACTCATGTTATCTCCATATATAATTGGTACCCCATGCATGATATCAAGACTCTTCATCAAGGTCTTGAGCCAAATTACTTCCTTTGCAGCTTCAACCATGCCTTTATACTCAGCTTCTGTAGAAGACAAAGCAACTGTATGTTGCTTCTTGGAACACCATGAGATAAGTTTATCTCCCACATAACACATATATCCAAATGTAGATCTTCTATCATCTGGATTACCTGCCCAATCTGCATCACTATAAATTTTGATATTTGTATCTGAGGTAAACCCATAATACAAACCTTCATTGAGTGTACCCTTAATGTACCTCAACACCCTTTGTCCTGCAATCCAATGTTCTTTCCTTGGGCAATGCATAAATTGAGACAAAACCCCTACTGCATATGATAAATCAGGTCTAGTTAGAGTAGCATAGATAAGGCTACCAACCAAACTCTGATATTGTCTCATGTCCTTGAATTCTTCACCTCCATACTTACTCAATTTGTGATTCACCTCCATTGGTGTAGGTGCTACCCTGCAATCATCCATTTTAAACTTGATTAACAAGTTCTTCAAATACCTTTCTTGGGTCACAAATACTCCATGTTGAGTATATGTTATCTCCATGCCCAAGAAGTATGATAAGTCTCCCAAGTCACTTATCTTGAACTCCTTTTCCATTTGCCTCTTGATCCTTTGTATTCCTTCTTCATCTGTACCTGTAAGAATTATATCATCAACATATATGCACATGTATATGAAACCATTTTCACTTGCCTTGACAAGTAAACTACTATCTGCTTTAGACACCTGAAAACCAAGTTCTTTTAGGAACTTCACAAGTCTATAGTTCCATGCCCTTGGGGCCTGCTTCAAACCATACAAAGCTCTCTTGAGCTTGCACACATGATCTGGATACCTTTTATCTCTGAACCCTTGAGGTTGCTCCATAAATACATCATCTGAAATATAACCATTCAGAAAAGCATTTTTCACATCAAGTTGACATAGCTTCCAACCTTTACATGCAGCAATAGCAATAAGTGTCCTTATAGTTGTCATCTTTGCCACAGGACTATAGGTCTCATCATAATCAATACCATATGTCTGAGCAAAGCCTTTGACAACAAGTCTAGCTTTGTATCTAGACACACTTCCATCTGCAAACCTTTTTGTCTTGTAGACCCACTTGCATCCAATAATCTTCTGACTATTTGGTTTAGGAACCAAATCCCAAGTTTGATTCTCCAAAAGTGCATCATATTCCTCCTGCATAGCACTCTCCCATTTTTCCTTACCTTTTGCCTCTTCATATGTAGAAGGATCTTCATCTGTATTCACCATATAAGCATAATCTTTTGTGGCTAGAAATGAAGTATCATAACTATACCTTGTAGGTTGCCACCTATTTCTTGTAGACCTTCTGAGTTCTCCACTCCTTGAGGTTTCTGGCTCTTCACATTCAGGATCAAATCTTGGTGTCTCTTCCACTTCAACCTGCACTTCATTATTCTCTTGCTCATCAAATATCTGAACTTTTGATTTACCTTTTCTTTGACTCACTTCTTCTTCATCACCTGTATTGATGTTGATTGTACCTGCATACCAAGTGCTTTGTTCATCAAATGTAACATCCTTAGAAACCATAAATTGCTTTGTTGATGGACTCCACAATCTATAGCCCATCTGCTTGTCATCATAGCCAATGAAAACATACTTTTCAGCTTTGGGTTCCAATTTGTGTCTTAATTGTGATGGCACATATGCATATGCCACACACCCAAAAACTCTGCAATGATCCAAGGTAGGTCTTTTACCCCACCAAGCCTCATATGGTGTCATACCCTGCAAGGCTTTACATGGTAACCTATTGACCAAATAAGTGGCTGTATTTACAGCCTCAGCCCACAAATAATTAGGGCAATTTTTCTCCTTCATCATGGATCTTGCAAACTCAACAAGAGTTCTATTTCTCCTTTCTGCAACACCATTTTGTTGAGGAGAGTACCTGCAAGTTATTTCCCTTTTTATACCTGCATTCCATAAGTAATCACTGAACTCATTTGAAAAATACTCTCCCCCTCCATCTGACCTTAGTCTTTTCAACTTATGACCTGTAATTCTTTCTGCATATGCATGATAGTGTTTAAATGTATTAAACACTTCTGACTTATCTTTGATCACATAAATAGTGATCCACCTAGTAGCATCATCAACATAAATCACATAATACCTTGATCCATTTATACTGAAATCTTTTGATGGTCCCCACACATCTGTGTGTACCAACTCAAGCTTCTCTGAGTGCATAAAACCATGCTTGGAATAGGAATGTTTATGAGCCTTACCTAATTGACATGCCTCACATTTGTATGTCATATGTTGACCTGCAACATTAGGCAATCCAAGCACTGAACCATTGTTAACCATATCTTTAATACCCCTTTCATTGAAATGTCCAAGCCTCTTGTGCCAAAGATCTAACTCAGAGATCTTATGTCCTCCATATGTGAACATAGCATGACCAATGTTGCCTTGAATCTTCAATGTAAATAATCTTCCTTCCTTTTTCCCTGAAACAATCTGTTTATACCCTTGGCTAGGGTCTTCCACATATACTCCATCATTAGTGAACCTTACTTCATATCCCTTTTCAACAATTTGACCTACACTTATCAAATTCTTAGGGATTGTAGGAACATACAAGACCTTACTCAATAAGGTGCTTCCATCCTTGGCCTTCACTGATCCAATTGACTTCACATTGTGCTTTGTGTTGTCACCTGTTTGAACAACATGATTAAAAACTTTACTTTCCAAATCAGTCATCAAAGATATGTTACCACTCAGGTGATTGCTACACCCTGAGTCAATGTAGAAGACTCTTTGATCTTCACTCTGCCTTTCACAAGTTGCATTCATTATCAATGTTGAATCTTCCTTTTGATCTGAAGCATAATTGTAGTAGGTGTTGTTGTATTGTTGACTTTGGAATCCTCTACCTGCATTTCTTCCAAAGTAATTCCTTCCACCTCTACCTCTGTAGTTACCTCTTTGATTTCTGCCACCTCTTCCTCTTGAATTATAATTTTGATTGTATCCACCATTATTCTGATTATTATGCCAACAATCATTAGCTAAGTGATTTGTCTTACCACAAATCCAGCAAGCTTTGCCTCCATCTTTGTTGTTCCTGCCTCTTCCTCTACCTTTGCCACCTCCTCTTCCTTTTAGGAAGTTGGCTTGAGTAGTTGTTCCTTCATCTTCACCTGCTTGTTGTTTTCCTTTGCTATTCTTCTTCTTGTCCTTTGAGTACATTGCATGTCCTATACTCTTGTCACCATCTCCTTTAACATCCTGCTCAAATGTTAGCATATGACCTAACAATTGATTTAAATCAGGAGTGAAATGGTCAAGTGATAGTTCTGTAGACAAAATAAATGGCTTCCATTTGTCATCACCTCTCAACCCTGTAAGGATTTGCCTTACCAATTTATCTTCCTCAATGTCTTCATCAACAGCTCCTAATGCATCTGCAATATCTTTCATCCTTGTTACATAGTCTGAGATGGATTGAGAGGCCTTCTTCTTGAAGGTAGTAAACTCTGCCCATAAGGATGCCTTCCTTGACTTTGTAGTGTTCTGAAAATGCTCCTCCAAAGCATTCCATATGTCCGTTGCACTTTCAAGACCTCTAATATGAGGTAACAAGTAATCATTGACTCCCATATAGATAATGCTCCTAGCTTGAGCATCTTTCTTCATCCAATTTTTCAGATCTGCTAACTCTTCCCTAGTTGGAACACTAGGATCTCTGAACTCTGGCTTCTCTTCTTCTCCTGTGATGTAACCAATCAAATCTTTGCTCATAAGATGAGCTTCCATCCTCATTGACCATGCACGATAGTTTTCCCTATCCAATTTCTCTATCTGTAGAGCATCTCCCATCTTGTGTCCACCTGTGTATTGAAAACTTCAAGCTTTACAAGTAATGTATGTACCTTTACTTCGAATTAGACTCCTTTTGCCTTTCTTGATGTCGTATGATCTCCTCCTCAAGCTTTTGACTCCAAGCTTTCACTTCTTAGTTCTTCAAATGTTGAACTTCTTGAATCTGCAGCAGTCGGGACCTTCCTTTCCTTGATTTTGATGTCTCCTGCTCTGATACCACTGATGGAGAGTGTTAATCTCCAAAAGAACAACCTACTCTTGAATTTAGAACACCTCTATATCAAGAGTAAGTCAAAACCTTCACTAAATTAGAGGTCCAATCTTCAAATTATCAAATCTGAGAAAATATGTGAAGAAGATGAAACACAGAAAAGTCTGCTGCAGAATTTCTTCACATTGACTTATCAAACGTGTAAAGTTTTTGATGAAACTTTGTACATATCTTCTCCTAAAGATTGCGCATCACCTCCAAGTTGAATTACTTCAAAAGCTTTAGTATAACTTGAGAAATTGACTTCACAAGTTACCTATGTCTGAATCTGCACTTCAGAGAAGTCGATCTAGACACCCCTAACTTCTTAACTTTGGTTCTCACAATATCTAACCCGTTTTGCCAAATGCTTTTAGCCACGAGTAGATCACCTTCCAACTTAAAGATTAAGTGTTTACTTGCACAAAACTTTAAACTATGGAGTGAGCACTGACCAAAAGATTAAACTCGAAATTTGCACCTGTTTCAGAGAACTGTAGACACTCAACACATATGAATGTTCCTACTAACAATTCTCCTAGCCTGTTTACAATTAGACTCTGAAATTCAGGTCACAGGCTCATTGACTAACAACTTAGATATCCTCAAAAGGATTTCACAATTGATCAAACACAGAAGGAGCAGACACGAAAAGATCGGGCGCAATATTTCTTCATTAACTCAGAAAATTACAACTGAGTGATGAGAGCTTAACTCAACTAACTTTTCTCTATCTCATGACATCTAACTTCCTCAATCTTGGCTTCTACATATGCTCTCCCTCATGCCCCGACTTTTCTCAAAGTATTTATAGATAATTTGTACAAGATTCTTACTCAAACAAAGATCTGAGTCACCTATGACTATACTAATGTACATATGTGTACACTTCTCTTATCCTCTGAATATGTCTTTCTTCCAAGCTTCAATGGTTGATCCTTCCTTCACTCTTTAACCTTCCAAGTCTTCAATTGATGATTGGTCTGCACCAACATACATGTCACAACCACCTGGCTATGAAGATCCAAAAAAGGTACATTATGTTTGTAAATTGAAGAAGGCTCTGTATGGTTTGAAGCAGGCACCTAGAGCATGGAACTACAGATTGACCACCTACCTTCTAGACCAAGGATTTGTGATGAGCAAAGCAGACACTTCTCTATTCATAAAGAGAAGTAGTACAGAGGTAATTTACTTATGTGTTTATGTAGATGACATCATCATTACAGGTAATGATGTCAATGGAATTAGACACATCAAAAGACAGATGATGAAAGAATTCAAGATTAGTGATCTTGGATTACTAAAATATTTCCTAGGTCTTGAATTGATCTACACAAATTCAGGTATCTACATTACTCAAAAGAAGTATGTACAGGATATGGTCAAGAAGTTTGGTTTGCAGGATGCTAAGGTCTCTACTACTCCAATGGAAGTTAACCAAAAGCTAAGTGCTCATGAAGGAGAAGAAATCAAAGACATTACAGGATACCAAAGTATGGTGGGTAGTTTGAACTATGCTACCTTGACAAGAATTGACATAGCATATGGAGTAAGTGTGCTTAGTCAATTCATGCACAAACCAAGGGTACCTCACCTAGAGGCAGCAAAGAAGATCTTGAAGTACCTCAAGGGAACTCAAAGTCATGGTTTGTATTTTCCTTATACATCAGATATTGACATTAAGGTTTACGCAGATGCAGATTGGGCAGGATGCAAGGATGATAGGAGAAGCACCTCAGGATATATTTGTTTTGGAGGAGACAAGCCTATCTCTTGGTCAGCTAAGAAGCAACCTACAGTGGCATTATCATCCACTGAAGCAGAGTATAGAGGGCTTGCAAATGCTACTCAAGAAGCTATCTGGTTGAAGCTTCTATATATAGAGTTAGGTCTATTCACAAGACCACCTATCATATTTGGAGACAACACTAGCTCTCTTCACCTTGCAGCAAACCCAATTTATCATGCCAGAACAAAGCACATAGAGGTTCATTACCACTATGTGAGAGAGAAATTGCTAAGAAAAGATATACAATTGACATATGTA
>MU263194.1:37500-47688 GCA_020310875.1 Ceratopteris richardii
TGCACTCAATTGAATGAAGTGCAAGAGTATATTATGTGCATGCCTGAAGGTTAAAGCTTTTATGTAAGCTTATATGCTTATGAAATGAAGATGATTATGCATGCATGCTTGTGAAAGTTATGCTCAAATTGAATGACAATTTTTGGACAACCATGTGAAGGCTGAATATATGTTGAATTTAAATTTGGCTACTGATGTCTAGCATGCAAGAATTTATACACATGTGGTGTAGGAAATATATGCACATGTTTGATAATGTGTGGATGAGTAATAGGCTATTTTATAAAGCCTATACAAGCCAAAAATTTGCAGTTCTATGTAGGCATATGAATTGGCACAAAGAGAGCTGAATATATGCTCAAAAAAATTGGTGATTTGCAGGCATGCTTATACATGATTGTTAGCATGATATTGAACCATGAAATGTTGGTCATGTTCAGCCATATGTGAGCTGAAAGTACATGTGTTTGGATGCCATGAAGATTTGTAAGATGCAAGGCTGTCATATATGAAATTTTTGGATGTATCTTGCTGTGGATAAACCTCATTGAGGTAAATTTGCCAAAGCAAATATGTATGCTTATGTTATGATAACTAAAAGAATTTGATCTTTGAGTTTAGATACATCAAGTGAATGCAATGCCCTTATTTTGCACAAGCCAAAGAAAAGATTGGCAAAGCTTGGATGAAGCTAGGACACAAAGCTTGGAGCCAAAGCGAAGGAAGGAACCCAAGCTAAAAGGTTTGAAGACTTGAAGATTGGAACCCAAGCTGAAGGTGGACAAGGGTGAAGCCTAAGATTGAGCTTCCCAAAAAAGGAGGAGTATAAGAATCCAAAGAAGGGGTGACATAAAGTGTTGAAGACTCAACAAGGACTCAAAGATATTCCCCAAAGTTCAAGGAGCACAAGCAAAGTGCAAGGTAGAAGAAAGACTCACTCATGAGAAGTGTGACAACATGCCTGAAGTTGATTGAGGTAAATGAAGGTAAAAAAAAGTGCATTTGAAAATCCAAAGGCTAATGTTAATTATTGAGAAAAAATCCACATTGTGTGTGGTGGTAAGTTCCAAGCAAACTCTAAGTGAATGTATTGTGAAAGTTTGGCTAGAACGACCACCAAGAAGAGTGGCAAGCCTATGTAAGGCAAATAAGACAACCAAAGCGAGTGGCAACCCTATGGCAAGTAAGACCATTCCATGAGGAGTGGCAAGCCTATGTGAAGGCAAGTACGACCATCCCAAGAGGAATGGCAAGCCTTGTTAGGTGCCAGAAGCACCAAATACCAAGTGAAGGTCTAGTGAAAGGTTGAGGCAAGCAAGACCACCCAAGAGGAGTGGCAAGCCTATGGCAAGTAAGACCATTCAAAGAGGAATGTCAAGCCTATGTGAGGGAAAGTAAGACCATCCCAAGAGGAATGGAAACCCTTGTTAGGTGCAAGAGGCACCATTGTTCACATTGACAATTTCTTGTGTCTTATGTAGGTGATGAAGAAAGCTTGGAAGATGTGGAAGCTAAAAACTCTTTAGATGAAGGGAACTCATGAAAGAGGTCACATATAATCAGCCCATTGTTGATTTTGCAGGTCTAAAATCAGCCATGAAGAATGAAATAAAAATTATGAAGCAAGAGGGAGTTAGCTTGCAAGGATTGGAAGATCCAAGACAAGTCCAAAGAAGAGAAAGTATAGCCAAGAGAAGTAGGTACACACAAAAGAAGAGTAAGAGCAACCATTAAAGGTAAATTGAAAGCATGAGGAGAAGCCACCACTATGGAAAGAGTGCCAAGAATGCAAGGAGCAGCCATGATGCACAAAAGAAGGCATAAAGAAAAAGGAAGCATGACAACCATAACGACACCAAAAGGAGATGCAAAGATTGCACTCAAAGACAAAGTCAAAGATGATCCAAAGACAAAGTCAAAGATGATCCAAAGACAAAGGAGGATCAAAGCAAAGTATGCAAGCCTAGAAGACATGAAGCCATGAAGGTATAGAAGGAAAGGGACATGCAAAGAGAGGACAACAAAGAAGAAGAGAGTGAAGTAGTGAAGATAAGTACATCCAAGGTGATCTCATATTATTAAAATTTTGTAAGAAGCATGTTTATGCTAGGGTTTGAGGAAGACTATCATGAAGAGCCAAAGAATCAAGCATGAAGTTGAAGTGAAGCTAAAGGAGCTTGGAGGCAAAGGATGGATATCACCAACCTATCAAACAAAGGGAGATAGAAGCAAAGGGCGAAGAAGATGAGAATTGGAGAGTATCATGTACTCCCAATTGTAGCTTGAGGGGGAGTGTTGAAAGTTATGGTACATGTGCAAGCTCCAATTGTGAGGCTTGACACACACTCACCTCTCATTAATTACCTCTTCATCATTTATGTATTTGTTGTAAGCCCGAAATGAAGAAAGACCCTAAAAATATAAAGGGCATACTCATAACCTTAATGTAGAGTGTTGAATGAAAAAGGGAAGATGTATTTATGGATTAGGTAAAAACCAAAATATATTTAGAGATATAGAATACTCTAAAAAGATGTGAGCTTATCCACATGAAGTGATGTGGAGCACCAAAATCCACCCAAGGCAATGCAAGGAAAAAGGCCGAGAAAGGAAAGGTCAAGAGGTGAGAGAAGATGCAAGCATAGGTGAAAATTCCCATGCCCATAGCTCTATATAAAGAGCTCATTTGAATGTGAAAATGTGGGGAGATGACACGGAGATGGTGTGGAAGCATGTAACTCCTCATTCGTGCACCAATGGATATCAGAAGGTACCTCATTTGGATGCTAGAAGCCACAAAGGTATTCCACCCGCATACCTTTTAGATAGATTGATATATATATATATATATATATATATATATATATATATATATATATATATATATATATATATATATATATATATATATATATACATACATATATATATATATATATATATATATATATATATATATATATATATATATATATATATATATATATATATATATATATATAGATAGATAGATAGATAGATAGATAGATAGATAGATAGATAGATAGATAGATATAAAGATAGATAGATAGATAGATAGATGGATACATGGATACATCGACAGATAGATGGATAGATAGATAGATAGACGGATAGACAGATAGATAGATAAATAGGTATACAGATAGATAGATAGATAAGATAGATAGATAGATAGATAGATAGATAGATAGATAGATAGATAGATAGATAGATAGATAGATAGATAGATAGATAGATAGATAGATAGATAGATAGATAGATAGATAGATAGATAGAAGATAGATAGATAGATAGATAGATAGATAGATAGATAGATAGATAGATAGATAGATAGATAGATATTTAGATAGATAGATAGATAGATAGATAGATAGATAGATAGATAGATAGATAGATGGATAGATAGATAGATAGATAGATAGATAGATAGATAGATAGATAGATAGATAGATAGATAGATAGATAGATAGATGGATAAATAGATAGATAAATAGATAGATAAATAGATAGTTAAAAAGATAGATAGATAGATAAATCGATATATAGATAGATAGATAGATACATGGACAGATAGATATAAAAATAGATGGACAGACAGACACACAGATAGATAGATAGATAGATAGATAGATAGATAGATAGATAGATAGATAGATAGATAGATAGATAGATAGATAGATAGATAGATAGATAGATAGATAGATAGATAGATAGATAGATAGATAGATAGATAGACATATAGATAGATAGACAGTTAGATAGATAGATAGATAGATAGATAGATAGATAGATAGATAGATAGATAGATAGATAGATAGATAGATAGATAGATAGATAGATAGATAGACATATAGATAGATAGACAGTTAGATAGATAGATTGATAGATAGATAGATAGATAGATAGATAGATAGATAGATAGATAGATAGATAGATAGATAGATAGATAGATAGATAGATAGATAGATAGATAGATAGATAGATAGATAGATAGGTAGATAGACTTCCTCTGAACTTTCCTCTTCCTCTTGATGAAGAATATTTGATTTCTTGGTCTAGATTAGTATCAGCATACGATCCCCTCCCTAGCCTTCCTCTTCATGTGCCTTAGTTCATTCCTTTACCTCTACCTTTACCATCATAGAAATCTTGTGCTTCATAGTCATTTTCCTTTAAGCCTCCATTATTCATCTCCTGAGTGACCATCAAGGCCACGACCTTGTCAAATTCAAAAATATTATCTCTCATATATATAGATGTTACAAATGCCTTCCACTTATAATTATAAACCTATGAGGTTGATGCTCCCCATCTTCACTAGTAGATTCCCGTTTGCTGGGAGTGTGCTCTTAAACTTGACCCAGCAATCCTCCTTAGTTGAAGATTCTTCATATAGATTTTCTTTTTCCTTCCTGAATTCCTTTCTATTTTGAAAGGTTATTATAGCAATGATAGAAGAGGAATTACCCTCTTTATGCAGCCTTCGGCATAGCTTTCTCAGTACAGGTTCTCTCATAAAGTCCTAAAAAACATTTGTTGCACAAGAACACTTCATAGATCATCTTTGGCACCTATTCATCATATGCAAGATATATTCATGTATCCAATTCAAAAACATAATTAATCCTTTTTCATAAACATAATGTAATGCAAATTTTTTTGTTCCTCATCGAAAGACGAGTCATCTCCATTGTCATGCTCATCCACACTTTCTTCATCTGATGAAGATTCTAGTATCTCATCAAAATCTTCATACTCATTACTCTCTTGTCTTTTGAACAACTTTAATCTTTTCCCTGCAAAAGGAACTTTAAAAATAGCTTTATCCAATTCCATCAAAACATATGTATTATTATCATTTACTTTGAAAACTATGTATGGTGCAAACCACCATTTCATTAATTTTTCTATTGCTTCATATTGAGTATCAAACGAGCTATTAGAAAATAAAAGTCAATCTCCCTCTTGTATATTCTTTGGACATTTATAGTGTCATTTATCAAATAAATTTTGTGTTTTGAGCTAGATTCTTTTGCCTTTTGAACTGCTTCTTCTGATTTTTTATTGCCATATTCTAATTGTTGTAATCTTACACAGCTCCTCTCTTGTCATATGATCATTGTAGGGAAGTGATGTCCAAGTTAATATTTGAGTAAGAATTGGAAAGATTGGCTTTTGACAATACATAAACTCCGGAGGCATGTAACATGTGGCATGTTTGCATGTCATGCTATCTATCCAAACTACAAACGGTAAATACCTTCGCCATTGTTTAATATTCCCGTTACATGCTTTACCTAGAGATTTTACAATAGATGGATGTACTCTCTCTATTTTTCCATTACCTTTAGGATTATATGCAATAGTGAGGGACAAAAATATACCATGATACTCAAAAAACTCTTAAGCTTCTTTAGCATTTAACTCTCCACGATCGATAACTACTTTCTCTATATACCCAAATCGATTTATAAATCTTGTAACAAAAATTTACAAACATTATACATGGTCTTAGAGCGTAGCATGACCTTCTACATGATTGGTCAAATCTTCTCTTGCAAGCATGATGTAACACATTTTATCAATTCCATTAGGCATGGTTACAAGATCTACGACACACTTGTAATGAATACAAAGTGGATATGTAGGATTTAAAGGATCTCTATGCTTGACCAATGAATGAAGTTGACAAAAAAAACATGTGGAAACATAATTATTAATATCAACATACATTCTAGGCCAAAAATAGGTACATCTAGTTTTCTCATATGTTCCATAAAATCCTTTATGTCTAGCATATAACGGTTCATGCATTTTTTTCATTATTTGCAATTGAAGATATCTTTTTCCTAGAATTCGTTGTGGATTCTCGGCCTTACCTTTAGCATGTCTCCAAAGATAACCATCTCGTAAGAAAAAATTATAAGCTTGTTTTCTAATATTATTGAATCTTTGTGTAGACCAACTTGGTAATGGTTTCAATGTGCTTATATACTTGTCTTTATCTTTCCATTCATGTTCATATTCATGCTCATGAAATTATTCATACACATAAACTTGTGGATCATAATTACATAAGTTCATATTTTGCGTTAGTTCATCCTCAAGATTATCTTCATATCTAGCTCTAGATAGCATATCAGCTACTACATTTGATTTTCATGAAATATGAAATAACTTTGGATCAATATAATTTATATATGAGATCCATCTAAGCATAGCTATATTAGGAGATTAACAATTTGCTATGAGTCCAATGAGAGGTAAACAGTCAATTTCAACTTTAGTCCAAATAATTTTTTGTTTTCTTAACATTATAAAGACAATCAGCAACATGAGCAAAATATGGTATCCAAATCACATAAAAGATGCAAGCACCGAAAAATCTACGAACCTCACTCACATTTTGACACGTTTTTGGAATCTTATTAATGGATCAACTTTTTGCAGATATAGCTTCTGACCATAGTGACCACAAAGATTACCAACAATAAGAACCTCATTGATACCAAAAATAGATTTCTCTATGGAAAAGGCTAAGCCTACTTCTATAAACTATTGAATATTTTTTTTGCAATCAAGGATGTGGGCTTTCACAAATTGACGACATTCATCATCATCTATTTTTATTCATAAAGTCTCCCTTCACATCTGTGTGTGATAAAGCTAATTGTTCTTCTAATGTTAAAGTTACTTAAACTTTCATAATCTTTTCATCCACTACTTTTTGAATGTCTATTTGCCTTTATAATTGAGATATCAGTCGAAAAGTAGGTGGTTTCCTTTTATCTTTCTCTTCTTTAATGCCTTCCCCTTACATAGCTTGATTTTCATTAGTTTTATCTTCACTTTTATATTCATTCATAACTTTCTTTTCAAGTTTTTCTACCACTTGCTTAACTTTTCCTTTGTTTGGAGTTTTCTTATCTTGCTCTTGTTTTTTAGTTTCTTGACTAGGCTCTGATCTAGATGGCTCATTATTTGGTTCATTAGATTCACTCTCCTTTCTAGCCCTAGTAGTACATTTGGAATTAACTTCATTCTTGTCATCTCGCTTTCTCTTTTCATCTATATGTATCTCATGAGCAGAGAACATGTCAACTGGTTCATTATAACACTTCTTTTCATGTATATCTAAGCTCATAGCATAGAAGGACTCAACCGTTAGTTTTCCTCTACTAGCAATATCATATACATGGTTCCAGAATTCAGAATTTGAATCCTCACTATCAAGCCTACATGCATGTGTTTTGACTTGTAGAGGCCTTAAAGAATCTCTTCATACCCCATTTACCATAGTTCGTTCATCAAGGCCTTTTAGTCATATAATCACAGATTTGTCGATCAATCTCAATGACACAATTTCTATCTCTAGCTTCCTTTTATAGATTACACTTCTAGTGTGGGTGATCATTCTCATCACACCAAAGGCATCTACAAGATTGATTAAACACTCTCCTTCCTGGAATCTGAGTCCTAGGGCTTGCTCTGGCTCTCTTGGATTCTCATGTTCTCTTGGTCTCTCTTGTTCACTTGGTCTTGTTTCCTTCATACGTTTCAAGGATGCCATCTCGATTACTAATGTCTCGATATGTTTAGCCATTGAGTCCACTGTAGTTCCAAATATGGCCATTTTTTTATTCATCTCTACCAAGTCCTTGTGAGTCCTTGTGAAGTATGGTCAATATCTACTTTGGCTAGTAAATCTATTTCATTTAGCCTAGGATTTTGCATTTGATTGCATTCTTTCCTTTGAGCTATTCTATGGACAGCTGCTCGCATGTTCTCCCAAGTTTCAATTAATTCCTTAGCAATTGTTTCGTCCTCAAGCATGGGTTCTAGCTCATGTGGGAGAGATATGTCTAACATACTTAGGAAACTTCATAATTTGTATGGCTCTAGGGCTCTACACTTTGTTTCAAGCATTTGGTAGAACTTTACTTTAAATTCAGTAAGACATTGGGTTATGTGTTTATTGGCTTTAGTAGTATCCACCCATCTCAAGAATATATATCTATGGCTCCTGCTATAGTTCCCATGTGAGAATTCAGCAAGAAGTTGAGTTTTAAAATTGGCTTTGGTCATGTTAGGTGTAACTACCCTAAGCTCAATCCATTCTCTAGTAAACCTATGTGAGATACGTATAAATGTATCTTTCTTACAGTCTTCAGGTAAACCATACTGCTCAATGAATTGCTCATAATATCTAAGATATGCACTAGCATTAGATCGATTAAATTCTCCCCGATTCATGTTTATTGATTCTATTATCTGCCATACTCTTTGCTCTTCAAATTGTATAGCCATATTGTTCATATCTAAAACTACAGAAAGAAGTGAAATGTACGTATGTAACTCGTGTAAAACTATGTCTATTTCGTCCTCTCATATAGAAGCCATGGTAAAAAGATAATTTGTAGATATAAGTGGAAGAAAAATACGCAAAAGGCTCATAGAAGAAGTTTTTTGTGAATGTGTGTGTAAATTTATACATTTTTTTAATCAAATTCTAATACATCCAATATCTAATGAATGAATATGTGCAAATGTCTCCGCTTTAGATGTCGATGAGAGGGTTGGTGAGAAGAGGATAACTACTTGCCAATTTTCATGGATGCACTCAGGCCAAATATGATTAGCCCTCAACACCTAGGAAAGTGAAAGGTTTAGGAATCAAGTTGCCACTCACAAGGAAGAAGAAGCCCATGACTATTTGCTACGTCATTAATGCATATGCAGGTAATAGAAATTATGTATACCTGAGTTGTAGTGCCATTTCTTCACGTTGGGTTCAAGTGTCAGGAAGATGGGAATGCATGGTTGGTGGATCAAGTTAACCACCAAATCCAACAATGCATGTAGGGTGACTTGGAGCAATCTCAAGTGTACTGGAGACTCAAAGAGCAAATATAAACTCAGAAAAATAATCAATTTAAAATAAAACATGTTATATAATTAAGACCTATGGAAATTGTTGGTGCAAATCACAAGCCTACACATTTGGCTTGTAATTCATAGACATATGAAGTTCCATGGGAACAATTGCTAGTGGATATTTACCACTTATTTTTGTAAAATTCATTATGTGACTTGGGAATCTTTGTAATCACATACCAAGCAAAACTCGTGGAATAGTTTGGAAGTTGATTGAGGGAATATCTCCTAGAATGAAGGTTCACTTTTTGTAAAGAGCCAAAATATGAATTCAAATTCAAATGAGAATGAAACTTCTATATATACTCTTTTGTAAAAGTCGCAGGTGTGAGTGAAAAATCCCTAAGCTCTCCATTGACATTATGTATGTGTGTAAGGCCTACATTGTAGCCTACACCATTATTCATTATATGGCTATGATTACCAAGCCTATGACATTGTACAACATTGTTCATTAATACATCATACTTACATTGTTCATTTCTCACATCTCTGTTATAGTCATTGTCTACTGTCAACTTGTGATGAGCATATCTCACTCATTTCTCCACCAAATTCACTGACCTATAGCTTTTTAGAATCAGCTCTACGTTGTCTCCATGCTATCAAAAGTCTTGAAGCAATTCTATTCAGCAGATTGAGAGAAATCGGCATCGAAGCAATCACTGGTCAATACCTGTAGAGGTCCTAAAAAATCGAGGGTAAAGATTATTTTGCTAAATTGATTTCTCTCTACATGGTTAATCATTTTAAGTGATTCCACTTGGAATCATTAGCTTACTAAGATAATTAGATACTTCTAAAAGGAATTTTTCCAATTCCTACTATACAGGTTGTACTGAGCATTACAATTAGCAGATATATGATCCAAAATAGAAAGTTTTCTTGGAGAATTCATCTTTGAACTAGTCTGTTTTGATCAAATATTTTCATACACCATTTCCAAAGTACATAGACACTCTTATGGTGTCATTTGAAATCTAAGAGGGTGCACTTATCAACTCTAAAGCTACAAAGGGCTGGTACTAAGCAGGATTTGGCAGTAACCCTACTCATCACTTGGAGTGTCCATCCATCTTTCCCAACACTGGTATGAGAGCAAAGTAAAGGTATAATGGGAGATGGCTTTCCTTCTTTCATTGATAAATTGGATAGGAACAACTATCAAGCCAAGAGGAAGGGGTAGAGGAGGTAAGCAAGGTAGGGGAGATCTTATAACTCCTCACCATGCAA
>MU263195.1:0-40000 GCA_020310875.1 Ceratopteris richardii
TCGCAGAGATACATGCGGGAAGGAGAAAATCTAGCAAGCGATCTGATGAAGGGAGAGAGATTGTTGGCTTGTTGTCGACGACGGTTGCAGATTCTAAATACATGGAGAGAGAGAGAGATCCGAGATCAGCTAAGCAGGCGCACGTACTCAATCACGAGAGAGAGAGAGAGAGAGAGAGAGAAAGAGAGGGAGAGAGAGAAAGAGAGAACCTCTGGTTAGCATTGCAGACATGAACACAATAGGTCGATTGACTATAAGACAGAGAGAAGGAATCGAATGCTTCTCAGATAGAGTTGACCGTGGTTCAGAAGAGAGAGAGAGGGAAGAGAGAGAGAACCACCAACATTCAGGCATTGCGCTCCGTAGAGAGAGAGAATAGAAACGTGTGGCAACCTCCATCACTGTAGACAAAGAACTCGAGAGAGATGTTGTTGGTGGCGCGCAAAAGACTCCGTTAGAGACAGAGAGACATGTTGTATCGCGGCATTTCCCTCTCCACACCATCCCCTACCACCCCCTCACACCACCCCCTCAAACCACCCCCGCCCCCTCACACCACCCCCCGCCCACAACCCTCGCCCACCCCCCCCGCCCACCCCCCCCCCCCCGCCCACACCCCCCGCCCACACCCCCGCCCACCCCCCCCCGCCCACACCCCCCGCCCACACCCCCCGCCTACAAACCCCTGCCCACACCCCCCCCGCCCACACCCCCCGCCCACAACCCCCGCCCACCCCCCCGCCCACACCCCCCCGCCCCACCCCCCCGCCCACAACCCCCGCCCATTCCCCCCGCCCACACCCCCCGCCCACCCCCCCCGCCCACAGCCCCCCGCCCACAACCCCGCCCACACCCCCCGCCCACACCCCCCCGCCCACCCCCCCCCTCCCCGCCCACAACCCCCCGCCCACACCCCCCGCCCACAACCCCCCCCCCGCCCACACCCCCCGCCCACACCCCCGTCCACAACCCCCGCCCACCCCCCCCCCCCCGCCCACACCCCCCGCCCACCCCCCCCACCATCACCCCCCGCCCACCCCCCCGCCCACACCCCCCCGCCCACACCCCCGCCCTGCACCCCCCCGCCCACACCCCCCGCGAGCCCCTCTCACCCCACCCTCCCCCTCTCAACCCACCCTTCCCCACCCTCTCTCTCTCTCTCTTTCCCCCTCCGCCTTCCCACTCCTCCTTCCTCCTCCCTTCTCCTCCGCACACACCCCCTCCACTCACCACCACCCCCGCCTCTACCACCCCCCCCCCCCCACTCACACCACCCCGCCACCTACTCACACACATACACACACACACACACAATCACGCACATGAACACACACACTCTCACACCCATACATATGCACAACTCCCACACACACTTCCTCACATGCACACCCACCCATCACACACACACCGACACATACACACATGCATCCCCACACACAAACACTCTCACCCCACATATAGGCCCACATGCACCTACACACACTTACTCATACATGCACACAGCCGCAGATGACAGAAGACACTAGGCTTTGAGGAGCATGCAGAAGCATAGAAGAAACATGGCATCTAAGCCAAACATGAAGGAGCTCTTCTCAAGATGAACATGGGTCCAGAAGTATACAATGAATCAAAAGCAGGATTTGGTCTCGCACATCAAGCGTGGCAGAAGAAGGCTCAAGATAATGATGCATAATGCTTTACTACACAGTATGTAGTACTATGGCCAAACATTCCATGGTGGTCTCCTCCTACACTTCCAGAGTAGTCAGGGCACTTCATGTTGAATTTCCCGTATTAAATCAATGCGAATCTTAGATGCGACTACCTATGTTGAGGATCTAATTCAAATTAAAGGAGTAATTGACCTACCCCTCCAATTTTGGGCATTCCACCGGCGCGTGATCAGTGGACGTGAAGATTCGACAAGGCTCTCTTGGCCTATTGGAGCCTATAAAAACAATAGATTTGTGCTCTTTGGGGGTACACACATTTTTTTGGAGTACATTGACGCGTGTATACGTGCGGAAGTTCTCTCTTGCACTTGGTGGTTTCAAGCCTATTGTAGGAGCTACTCTGTAGTGTGGATACAGAGGGTAGGCTTCTCAGTGGAGGGCTATGAGCACCATAGTGTAAGAGAGTGCTTTGGATTTTCTTTCTTTTCTGTAAGTCAGTATTGGGGTGAAGCTCTATTCTCTTGAGCAATTCCTTCACCATTTGTATTAATCTATGTTTATCTGCATAGAGTGCCATGAAGTTCTGAGTATTAGTTTTTGAGCATTTGCATTTCCTTGACAAATCTTGTAATCATCTGAATCGGATCAAGAAGTGTATGGTCTTCCTTGGTCAATTGTTGTTCATATTTTCTGAAGTATGTACCACTCTGTGCAATCCGTGTTATCTACCTGCTCACAGAAATGTTAAAGCGTATACTTCCCTAAAGAGAACCCCCCTTGAGTAGGCGACGTACTGGATGTGTTAATCTTTAATCTCTACTTGTGTTAAAAGTGGACACCCCAGTACCTCCTCTACAGTTTGGCACGCACGGTGGGACCTTTGCATTTCTGTGAGAGGTATTTTGCCCTATTACATTTGCAAGTAGGTACATGACCCATACACGGGCAGATAAGGAGTCTCTTCGTGTTCGGAGGAGCCTCAACAAGTTAGCAATAACCACGGCTAGTGAGTCTACCTCCCCTTTGCCTTCCCTAAATTTGTCTATTGATTTGGGTACGACACCATTGTCAAAAGAGAGGTATAGGAGAACCCTAGACTTCTCCTCAGATACGTCCGAAGAAACACAAGTACAAATGGAGGATCTCTCTCATCTACTCTCCTGATTAAACGTCAAATTTCCTACCTTCAAGGGACAAGCTTATGAAGATGCTGATGATCATGTGAGGAGATTCATCTCTTTATGCCGTGGACGAGGTCTGCAGAATAGAGAGGATGCAATGTTGGCACTTTTTCCATCCACATTGGAGGGTCTTGCAGATAAATGGTATAGTCAATATGCAGATGGCCATTTCACTACATGGGAGGCTCTTAAGGCGGCATTCTCACAGACATTCCGACCAAGTGATTCCTCAGAAAGAGCTCTAGACCAGCTAGAGAACCTGAAGCTAAGGTCAAGTGAATCCTTTCATGAACTTCACACTAGAACAAAAGCACTTGTTGCACGACTACCACATGCTCCAGGTGATTTCTTGGTTAAAAAGTGGATTGAGAAGGCTCTGCCCAGGTCATCTCAACAGAAGCTTCGTGAGTCTCTTAGATTGGATGCTACCCTCAATGATTTTGTTGCAGCTGCATCACGCATTGAAGAAGCAAGGCAACATTTTGAAGGGGATACACAACCAAAGTATGCTGCAGATCTGGATCCAATTGAGCAACTGAGAAGGGAATTGGAAGCATTGAAGATGCAACAAAATCAACAAGAGGAGAAGGTCTTGCCACCACTGCGTCGCACTGATGATGAAGTAGCCCAACTTCGCCGAGAGTTAGAAGACTTGAAGACCACTCAGGATATAAGGAGACAAATCTAGTGTACAATCTGTAATAACAATGGACATTCCAATGCTAATTGCCCTATTAAGGTAAGCTGTCAATTTTGTGGAAAAGATGGTCATGAAGCAAGGGATTGCTACTACCTTAAGGGTACACAGCAGAGAGGTAACCCTCAAAATTTGGATTCATATTATGCTAGTACTTCAAATACATCTAATAGAGAGGAGAATAGGCCTGCGAAGCCTAGATATAATAGACCTTTGATGTGCTATCGTTGTGGTGAGTATGGTCACATGCAAAATAGGTGTTCTCTTCCAGAAGATGCACCTCCTTGTCAACATTGTCTAGAGGCCAAAGATCATTATACCAAAGATTGCCCAAAAGGTCGTCCTGCTCCAATCCACATGATCGCGGTCTCTCCACATGAAGAAGGAAAAACTACTCAGACTTATGCCGTTTCATCCTCTGCAATGCCCATGATGACCAGAGCTAGGCAAGCAGCTGCAACCCATAGGGATGAACGACAAGGATTTCAGGATAAAGAGGAGGAAAAGAAGTCTGGATGGAAGGACCAAATAGAAATTGAAGGAGCTTATGAACAGGTGACTACTACTATAAGGGACCAACCAACAAGACTGCAAGAAAACACTCCAGAGGTAAACATTGAATAGATCTTGAAAGGTATTCATCACAAGGTTAGTCTATATGAACTTATAAGGATGGATTCAAAAATAAGAAGTGACTTACTAAAGATTATACACTCTGCTCACTTAGTCCAATCACCTAGTATAGATGGATTCATGGTTGATTTTCCCCCTGCACCCTTAGCAAACTACCAAAGTTCAAGATTATCAGTTTGTATAAAGGATGAAGCTCTTACAGGTGTGATCATAGATGGAGGCTCTGGTATCAATTTGATGCCAGATTTTCCAATGAAGAAGCTACATTTGAACCCCACCAAAATGGCACCATTTACAGTTACACTAGCAGATCAACATCGGGTTGCGCCTCTTGGCATTATTGAAAAGGTACGGATGATAGTACAGGGTTGCCACTTTGTGTTGGATTTTGTTGTTATTGCACTTCCACAGGAGACTTCCTATCCTTTGCTCCTCGGGAGACCTTGGCTGAGACAAGCAAAAGCTTTGCAAGATTGGGGGAAAAATAAACTATGGATTTCAACTAGCACCAATAGCCAACTGCAACTACACTTGGAAGAAGGATTTGATTCAGGAAAAACCACTAGATATACTGTGGATACTCAGGTAATGCCCTCTCTACCCCAAGAAGATGATACATTGTTTAATTGGATGATGGGAAGTGCAGAGTGTTGCACAGTGGAGATCAATGAAATTGAGGAAGAAGTTGTAGATAAGGAAATTACAGGAAAGGGCAATAAAGACCACAAGGTGTTGGAGAATGAGCAATTGAAGGAAAATACAAGCTTTGAGAAGGCAACCAATAGAAAAGTATCAGAGAGGGAAGATTATGAACCGAAGAGCAGAGAAGATCTTCCTTTTGCAGATATACCTCAAGGATGGATGAAAGAGCATGTTGGAGAATATAAATTAAAATCCACTCCTGCATATAGTGGAGATGATTTCTCAAGCAAGACCAGTCTTGAAACATTGGTTCAAGAAGTAAATTTAGGGGATGAAGAGAACCCTCAAATGGTCCATTTGGCATCCTGGTTGTGGCATTATCCTCCCTTGCTGCAGAAGGTAACTTCTTTGCTTTTCACTTATAAAAGTGTCTTCGCATGGTCCTACAAAGATCTAACAGGGATACCAGAAGAGCTTGGGTTACATCGGATACCCTTAGTTGAGGGAGCCACACCTGTAAGAAGTAGGCCATATCGACTAAATCCAAAGTATGCAGAGGCGGTAAAAGCAGAGATTACAAAACTAGAAGAAGCGGGTATAATTGTTCCAGTAGAACATTCCAGGTGGCTTTCTTCTATGGTTATTGTGCCCAAGAAAAATAGTGGAAAAATAAGAGTATGTGTTGATTTTCGTGCTTTGAATAAAGTGACTATTCAAGATGGATTTCCTCAGCCTTTCAGAGAGCAGGTGCTTGAGGAAGTAGCTGGTCACACTTTGTATAGTTTCTTGGATGGTTTTAGTGGCTACAACCAGATAGTAATTCACCCTGATGATAGGGACAAAACAGCCTTTGTTACTCCCTGGGGAACTTATGTCTATACTCGCATGGCTTTTGGTTTGAAGAATGCGCCAGCTTCATTTAATAGAACGATGTATCTGATATTGGGCAAATGGTTAACAACCTTTCTACGCATTTTCATGGATGACTTTTCAGTATTTTCAGGTACAGATAGAAGGGCAAGCAGTTCAAGATTTCCATGACCATTTGGAAAATCTAAAAGAAGTAATTGAGCAATGTCTCAAAACAGGTTTGAAATTGAATCGTGATAAATGTCACTTTTTGGTCA
This sequence comes from Ceratopteris richardii, assembly GCA_020310875.1. Lineage (NCBI taxonomy): Eukaryota > Viridiplantae > Streptophyta > Polypodiopsida > Polypodiales > Pteridaceae > Ceratopteris > Ceratopteris richardii. The sequence goes on from MU263195.1 coordinate 5,954, forward strand.
CTAAGGGCACTCTTCTTGGTCACATAGTATCTGCTGAAGGCATAACTGTTGACCCTGCAAAGGTTACAGCTATTCTTTCCATGCCAATTCCACAAAGCCCAAAGGAAGTGCAAAGTTTCTTGGGCCATGCAGGGTATCACAGAAGATTCATTAGGATGTATTCGGAAATCGCTAAGCCCTTGTCAAGGCTTACCAGCAACAAGATCCCTTTCTCATGGAGTGCTGAAGCTGACAAAGCATTTTGTGAACTAAAGTTGAGACTATGTACTGCTCCACTTTTAAGTGTTCCTAATTGGTCATTGGAATTTCATGTGCATACAGATGCTAGTCTTCATGCTGTTGGTGCAGTTCTAGCTCAACCATCATCACATAAGGTTGATAGACCTATCTCCTATGCCAGCAGACTACTCAACCAAGCTGAAAGGAATTACAGTATGACGGAAAGAGAAGGTTTGGCTATTGTATTTGTTCTTCAGACACTATCTCCTTGGTATACATTTCATTGTTATTTCTGATCATCAGCCCTTGAAGTATTTAATCAACAAGCCTAGAGTAACTGGAAGGATCTGGAGATGGTTACTCCCATTTCAAGAATTTAATTTTGATATTCATATTAAGCCAGGAAAAGAGCACTACATGGCAGATCAAGTGTCCAGGACGGCAATGAGCGAAAAGGCAACAGGTATTAATGATGAATTGGTGGATAGCAATCTTTTTCTAGTAGCAATTCGAACTGGTTGGTATGACGAAATTCTCCATGTTCTTACTACTGGAAAGATCCCATAACACTTGACACCGGTAGAAAAGAGAAGATTGCTCCTAAAAACTAAAGCATATTCTCTTATAAATGGAAATTTATATAAATACTGTCAAGATGATATATTGAGAAGGTGTGTCTATCCAGAGGAGGTAAATCTTCTGCTAGAGGCTGCACACAATGAAGGACATCTAAAGGGGGAAGAATTGGCTCATAGAATCATCCACAAAGGTTTATGGTGGCCTCATATTTTCAAGGATGCAATCAAGTTTTCTAAAGAATGCCACATTTGCCAGAGGTGTGCTCCCGCGCCAACCAGATTGAATTTCCAACCATTGGTCATATCTACAGGATGGCTCCCATTTGAACGATGGGGTCTTGATTTCATAGGACCAATTAGTCCAACTGGTCAACCTGGAGGAAAAAAGTATATTTTGATGGCCACATGTTATGCCACTAAATGGATAGAAGCTAAAGCTACTGTGGACTGCATGGCTTTAACAGTAGCCAAATTCTTGTATAAACGTATTTTCTCAAGATTTGGTTGCCCACTAGAAATTACTAGTGATAGGGGCACATATTTTGTAAATCAATTGCTCCAGTTTATATTTGACAGGTACAAAGTCTTCCATAAAAAATCTTGTGCCTACTACCCCAGGGCAAATGGCCAAGCAGAGAGTTCCAATAAGATTTTGATTGGACTCCTTCGCAAATTATCTTTCGATCATCAAAGCTCCTGGCCGCTAGCACTGATCGGTGCAATTTGGGCTTTCAGAACCACGAAGAGGGGAACCACAGGCGAGACTCCATTTCGGTTAGTATATGGGAAAGAGGCATTAGCACCATTCGAGTTCATTATCAGAAAGGAAATAGGAATCAAAACCAGTGGAATTGAACCCCCTATTCAGAGATTGGTGGCATTAGAAGAATACAGAGAAGGAGCAATGCAAAAACTTCAGGTAACACAAGAAGAGCGCAAAAGACTACATGACAGGTATCTGAGGTCCAATGAAGTACAGGAAGGATCCATGGTTTTAGTGCATCAGGTCCCAGCAATTCCAACCAAACTGGCACCCAAGTGGATAGGACCTTACATGGTGGTAAAGGTATTACCTCATGGAGCAGTACATCTAGAGGATTTGCCGGGTAAGAGGATACCCCTGGTCAATATTTCCAGGGTGAAGAAGTACCTGAATTAAGGGTGAAGGATTATCTGAGTCAAGTCAAGAAAGAACTTCCTTCACTATCTTGTTTTCGGCTTCGGAAATTGCACCGGGACGGTGCAAAGACTTGATGTGCGGGTCTGTATCGCGTCATTTCCCTCTCCACACCACCCCCTTCCACCCCCTCACACCACCCCCTCAAACCACCCCCGCCCCCTCACACCACCCCCTCAAACCACCCCCGCCCCCTCACACCACCCCCCGCCCCCCCCCCCCCACAACCCTCGCCCACCCCCCCGCCCACCCCCCCCCCCGCCCACACCCCCCGCCCACACCCCCCGCCCACAACCCCGCCCACACCCCCCGCTCATCCCCCCCCCCCCCCCCCCCGCTCACACCCCCCGCCCACAACCCCCGCCCACCCCCCCCGCCCACACCCCTCGCCCACAACCCCCGCCCACCCCCCCGCCCACACCCCCCGCCCACATCCCCCGCCCACAACCCCCGCCCACCCCCCCCGCCCATCCCCCCCCCCCCCCCCCCGCCCACACCCCCCGCCCACAACCTCCGCCCACAACCCCCGCCCACCCCCCCGCCCACACCCCCCGCCCACAACCCCCGCCCACCCCCCCCGCCCACCCCCCCTGCCCACCCCCCCGCCCACCCCCCCCCCCCCCCGCCCACACCCCCCGCCCACAACCCCCGCCCACACCCCCCGCCCACCCCCCCACCATCACCCCCCGCCCACCCCCCCCCGCCCACACCCCCCGCCCACAACCCCCGCCCACAACCCCCGCCCGCACCCCCCGCCCACACCCCCCGCGAGCCCCTCTCACCCCACCCTCCCCCTCTCAACCCCACCCTTCCCCACCCTCTCTCTCTCTCTTTCCCCCTCCGCCTTCGCACTCCTCCTTCCTCCTCCCTTCTCCTCCGCACACACCCCCTCCACTCACCACCACCCCCGCCTCTACCCCCCCCCACTCACACCACCCCGCCACCTACTCACACACATATACACACACACACACACAATCACGCACATGAACACACACACTCTCACACCCATACATATGCACACACTCCCACACACACTTCCTCACATGCACACCCACCCATCACACACACACCGACACATACACACATGCATCCCCACACACAAACACTCTCACCCCACATATAGGCCCACATGCACCTACACACACTTACTCATACATGCACATTGCCGCAGATGATAGAAGACACTAGGCTTTGAGGAGCATGCAGAAGCATAGAAGAAACATGGCATCTAAGCCAAACATGAAGGAGCTCTTCTCAGGATGAACATGGGTCCAGAAGTATACAATGAATCAAAAGCAGGATTTGGTCTCGCACATCAAGCATGGCAGAAGAAGGCTCAAGATAATGATGCAGAATGCTTTACTACACAGTATGTAGTACTATGGCCAAACATTCCATGGTGGTCTCCTCCTACACTTCCAGAGTAGTCAGGGCACTTCATGTTGAATTTCCCGGATTAAATCAATGCGAATCTTAGATGCGACTACCTATGTTGAGGATCTAATTCAAATTAAAGGAGTAATTGACCTACCCCTCCAATTTTGGGCATTCCACCGGTGCGTGATCAGTGGACGTGAAGATTCGACAAGGCTCTCTTGGCCTATTGGAGCCTATAAAAACAATAGATTTGTGCTCTTTGGGGGTACACACATTTTTTTGGAGTACATTGACGCGTGTATACGTGCAGAAGTTCTCTCTTGCACTTGGTGGTTTCAAGCCTATTGTAGGAGCTACTCTGTAGTGTGGATACAGAGGGTAGGCTTCTCAGTGGAGGGCTATGAGCACCATAGTGTAAGAGAGTGCTTTGGATTTTCTTTCTTTTCTGTAAGTCAGTATTGGGGTGAAGCTCTATTCTCTTGAGCAATTCCTTCACCATTTGTATTAATCTATGTTTATCTGCATAGAGTGCCATGAAGTTCTGAGCATTAGTTTTTGAGCATTTGCATTTCCTTGACAAATCTTGTAATCATCTGAATCGGATCAAGAAGTGTATGGTCTTCCTTGGTCAATTGTTGTTCATATTTTCTGAAGTATGTACCACTCTGTGCAATCCGTGTTATCTACCTGCTCACTGAAATGTTAAAGGGTATACTTCCCTAAAGAGAAACCCCCTTGAGTAGGCGACGTACTGGATGTGTTAATCTTTAATCTCTACTTGTGTTAAAAGTGGACACCCCAGTACCTCCTCTACACATGTGCAAAATCTATAGCAGGCTAAGAAAACGGGAGAGAGAGAGACGGAGAGAGAGAGAGAGAAGAGAGACTTGGAGTGTGGATGACGACACAAAGAACTAAGGCGGTTTGGATAATTCGAGAGAGAGAGAAAAGGCGGTGGAAAAAATTCGTAGACAGAGAGAGAGAGTGATGATTTGTGGTGCTAATGTGGAATGAATGTTAGAATATTCATTCACCTAGTAAACCCAATCCGGAATTACATGTACGTTGTGTCTTTCATGTATATCTGTTGAGAGATTTCGAATATTAGTTTTGGAGTTGTACCCTTATATGTTCTCTCTAAATGAATGATCGTCTGTCCTTGAGTCCAACATATGTAATGAATGATTTCCTAGTTTCATAAGACCAACCAAGATATTTACTCTTGAAGAAAATCGAGTTTATCTTCAGCTACTGTGATTATTACCATAAAATGCCAAGTACTTTAATTTCAACTTTAGATGTTGATATGTCAGACTTTACTTCATGTTTTGCAAATCAATATAATTGTTTTTAATAAACGGAAATAAGAACTTTAAGATAAAGGGATCAAGGCATAATGAGTGTGTCTAGAATGGTATTAATGATTTTACTCCCAACCCCGTGGATCTTGCTTGTGGAACGTATTTCCAGGTTTGAGCAATTGATGATATTGGAGGATTATATGAAGTAAAGAATTATTGATTGAAGACCGAAGCAAAGAGTACAAACCTCATGGATCTTCTTGGTGCATTTGTTCTCTAGGTTGGGCAGATTGATGATTTTGGAGGCTTATATGAGCTAAAGAAAAGATTTGAAGACCGAAGTAAAGAATACCCTACCTCGTGGATCTTCTTGGTTCATCTATTCTCCAGGCCCCACCCCGTGGGTTTCTTTTGTGGAACTTCTTTCCAGGTTATTGAGTGATCGGAGGCTATTGCGATTTATGAAGTGAAGACAATTATTTGAAGAAGATTTGAAGTAAAGCTTTCATGAAGACCAAAGATATAAAGTGAAGAAAAGATCCATCCACGAAGAAAAGACAAAGATCCTGGGTGCCTTTTTGCACTGTAGCAAGAGGCATATCATATCCAGCCGATCCGCACTGTAGCAGTGACATTTATTTGTATTCACCTGATCCGCACTCTAGCGGATTTTCGCATCATCAACCCGCACTGTCGCAGGCATATTTATATCATTCAGAATTTATCAGATGAATTCAGCTGCATTTGACTTCCGTGCCTTAGTGTTGTATACTTGGATTTTTGTGCCCTCGATGCCTACGGTCTCACACGTACATACGCACGTCTTACCACTTCTGAGGGGTAGGGGGCCTACGAGGATCGCCACACTTCGAAGAGTTTAGGCGAGGGGCAGGGGTCCTACAAGGATGGCCACACTCCAGAGAGTTTAGGCGAGGCGCCCAGCGCGCAGACGCCGCTCGCTGGACAGCGGAAACGGGTGCACACCAGTAAAAGGGGCATGATCCAACCCTCGCGTCGGCTTCGTGCCCGACCTCCTTCTTCCTGACACCTAAACCCGACGTGAAGCGAGGTGGTTGCACGGTGATCTTTGACGTGTCACCCACTCTTTGGGAAGACAAATAGGAACCTCGGCATCAGAGAGAGACTCCAGGTACTAGCATTTCAGGTTATTTGATTTTTTGCATTATTTCACACACACATTGAACAGAAAAACTGTCTTGTTGAAGTTTGAGCATTCACTATCTGCACTAGTTTATTCCATATATCTCTGCACAAGAAAATTAAATGAACAAAATGATTGAGGAACAGTTTAGGAAATATGAAAAGGGATTTAGGAAAATAGAAATTACATGAGCGAATCAATAAAATCAAAGTTTGGTATCGTAATGATCTTGATGCAAATGATAAATGTAATATTCGACACTATTCAATTATTGGGCATAAGTATTAAAGATTTAAAGAAGGAAATGGATTCTGAGATTTCTGAATTGAAAAATAAGATTGACCTGTTGACAAACCAAGTTAATGACCTACAAGTATTGAAATGTGATAATGAGCATGTGGTAAAAGTCCATGACCTACAAGTATTGAAATGTGATAATGAGCATGTGGTAAAAGTCCAAGGCATATCTGCACAGAAACAATCATTAGATCCTAGGAGATCCACACCTAAAGTGATATCTAGGAAATCAAGTTGGGCCGAGAAGAGACCTATATGATGTTTTTGGTGTGATCAGGGCATATGTTCTGGGATTGTCTAGCATATGAGAGTGCACACAGACATAGACTTGTAAGTAAGCATGAAAGAAAAATTTGTAAATATCAAGAGGAGATACCTTTGCATTTGAATGTAGGAAAAGGTGGGATGAAGAAATATTTTGAAGAGACCAAGACTAGATCAAAGTCAATTCAAAAGATATGGAAACCAAAGATTCATGAAGATAATAGATTAGATGAACAAAAGAGCATGCTATCTATTGAGAGTCAAGATAAACCAATTGAAGGGACTAAAGATAGAAAAATAAAGGTCGAGAAGCAAAATATTGAGCAGATTTTGAGAGAACAAATGGAAATTGATCATAAAAGAGAATCTGATAGAGAAATTTGAGAGAAAACAAAGAAAGACCAGGATGTATATATATCATTCGATCCCAAACTTTTGGCTAATGTAAATCTATTTGATCAAGAGAAAGTTATGAGATTGCAATCCCAAGTAAACTTTGAAAAACTGATTGAACTAGAAAAGAGTAAAGAAGAAAGTCAAAAAGATATAAAATTCAATAAGCGAGTTAACAAAGCAGAAAAAGAATTGCTATATGATATTATTGCGCAAATTGAGGGGAATATAAAGTCAACTTCAAAGACTTCTAAGAGTTTGAAGAAGAATAAGAGAAGTACAAATCTAACCTTTCAAGATATATTTGCAAATATTGAAGGATGATTGAAGAAGAATCATGATGAAAATGTATGGGAATGATCAAGAGCTGTTGAATGATAAAGATTCATGAAAATCCATGATGATGTTCATGATGATGGATGATGATGAAAGATGAAAAGATAAAATCTAACATTTCAAGATATATTTACAAATATTGAAGGATGATTGAAGAAGAATCATGATGAAAATGTATGGGAATGATAAAAGCTCTTGAATGATAAAGATTGATGAAAATGCATGATGATGTTTATGATGATTGATGATGATGAAAGATGAAAAGATAATGATTGATGTTGAAAATGATTAACAATGATGATTAATGAATGATAATAAATGATTATTGATTTATAATGATGAATGATGATGAAAATGATTGATGATTGATGATGATGATGATGATTTATAATGATGGATGATGATGAAAGATGATGATTGATATTAGAAATGATAAATGAATGTTGATAATGATTGATGATTGATGAAAGATAATGATTGATGATTGATGAAATATAATGATTGACGATGAAAATGATTAATGATGATGGTTTATGATGATGGATGCTGATGAAGATAATTAGTGATTGATGATGATGATGATGGTTTATGATTATGAATGATGATGATGATTACCGATTAATGAATGATTATGAATGTATAATGATTGAAAGATTAATGATTGAAAGATTAATGATTGATGATAAAATTGATGATTGATAATGATGGTTGATGATGAATGATTGATGGTTGATGATGATTATGATGATGTTGACTCCGGAGGATACTCATGACACTGACACTGATGCTGATGAAGAATGATAGACCATGGAATTAAAGAAAAGCCGAATCAAAATGAAGAAAAATGACCAGGTAAAACGTTTCTGATTTGAGATCTGTTTACTTTTTGTTAGAGCATATGCATTGCATTTATGTGTGTGATAAAGATATGTATGAATTTATGAAAATCATGTAGAATGAAGATACCAAATATCAATTATGGGTTCGCACGAAGCATGAGCGACTAGGAAATATATGAATGGGATCAGTTAGTGGACTAGAGATTTTTGGGAGTGAAAGCTTAGGGATGTGATGGCATGCTTAGACTGAGTGCATGTATATACTAATTGATTTGAACACTTAGTGAGTGGGAAACTTTGGATCCTAGTATTTATTTCTTACGAGATCTTACCTCCATATGGATCATGATATAGAGAAAAACATTCATACTCAAGCCAGCTTATATGTGTGTGCATGTTGTTAGTGTGCTACAATGGGCTAGTAGGCAGGTGGAACCACCTTGGTCAGGCGATCAAGGCCACGAGCCGTGGCTAGTTTCATCGTAGGCCTAGCCTATATGTTATCATGCGCCTGCATGGGTCGGTAGGCAGGTGGAGTCACTCCGACTGGGTGGTCAGAGCCACGAGCTGACATCGATTTTATGTAGGGCTGATGTTGTGTATGTCGTGCGCTATGTCGAGTCGGTAGACAGGTGGGGTAAACTTTGCCGAGCGGACAAGTCCATGAGTCGCACCCGATTTCGACATAGGCCGATTTGTGAAAATGAAAAATAAAAAAAAATGGTGAGTTGAGATGAAGTGAAAAAGAAAAGAAAGAGAAAAAATGAAAAAGCGAAAAAGGAAAAGGAAAGAGATCTAATGAAGAGTTGGAGAGTAGGAGATAAATAGTAGGAATCAAGGTATATTCTACAAACTGAGTTACTAGAAACATATGTATATGATAGTACTTAGAATGAGCAGTTGGATCTGAATCAGTTGAACAAACAGAAGATCTAGAAAGCCAACGGTCTATTCATGTGATTACTTGTCAGATTGTAGACGCAAAAATATATTATGATGTTTGTGAGGCTTGAATCTACTTAATTTCCTAAAATTCGTACTAATCTTTATAAAAATTGCATGATTGCATGAAGTCATCTTTGATTTTTGAAAAGAGAAAGATAAAAAGTAAAAATAGTTTTCAAAAGAACCCTGGTACACTTCTGTTCAATTTTGCAGGTTGGCCCATTGGGATGATGTGTAGGTTTAGCGGGGACGAATGTCGGGATGAAATCCCGTAGGGAGTATGCATTGTTTTTTTTTCAAAGTTCATAGATTTTTTGAGATTTGTGTGACATTTTGATTGAAGAGGGTATATTTTGTGCATGCTTTGACTAATTTGATTGACTCTGTGATGCAAAATCATGTTAGAGATGTGTGTGTGCATATAAATAACTGACATTAGACCCATGAAAACCTTAGGTTTCACCCTTGAAACTGATTGGAAACACGAGTTTATCCCATGAAAAATGGACTTGAACCCTTGGAAACCCTTGGAGTTTAGGTCCAAACTGTAAATAAACCCTTGGATTAATGTGTTTGACTTAATTGTGATTAAAAACCTAATTTTCTCGACCAAAAACCATAACCTAGACCCTTGGAATTGGTGTTTATCCTAGCCCAAACCCTTAGATTAATTAACCCTGTATATAGTGTGAAACCAAAACATTAATTTAGGAAAAATAAAAAGGATAAAAATAAAAAATAGAATCAAGAGGTGGAATTTTCCAAAAATAGTAAATCAACATGCATGATCGTCTGAAATTGGAAAGTTGAGTAGGGAGGTTGGAAACTTCTAGAGAATAGTCCCAAGGAGAGAAGGGCAGGGGAGCCTATAAATAGAGGGCCAAGGTTCATTTGTTTTTCCTCGTAGATCTTTTTTGTGCATTTGTTCTCCAGGCACATGGTTTCTTACTCTCCTCTTATTCACTTTTTCTTATTCATGTTCATTAGCTTGCATAAGAGAGGGAGAGGCTATGGAAGCCTTAGACACATGAGAGAGAGAATGTCTCAATAAATCCTTTTCATTCCTAGCTTCTGCAAGGTTAAGAAACATTGATTTTATCCATTCTGATTTGATTTACCTTGCGGCATGAACATGTTGGTCTATTATTCATTAATAGTAATGTATGTGCATGAGAGAGGGATTTGGACAAAGATAGGTTGACGTAGGACAATCCGAAAATGCTGTAGCAGATTGAAGACAGAGAGCCTGTGTAGTCGGTGCACTGCCAGAGAGCCGGAGGAGAGAGAGAACTAAGGAAACTAAGGCGCTACAGAGCTGATGGGATAGCGTAGAGAGAGGGAGATAGAGATATCTGTTGGCATGTTGCTGGGGGCGACGGCACGAGAGAAGAGAAACTTGCAGTGGGTGGTCCTGGCCGTTGGTTGCGAGAGTTGTGGGGAGCTCCAGAATGATTGGAGGGAGAGAGAGATCTGGTTAGTGCGCGTGATGTGCGTGAGAGAGAGAGAGAGTCTCCTGTGGGCGTTGCATCCTATAGGGTGCTCCTAGCGCAACTTAAATGAAGAGAGAGAGTCACACACTATCACGCGTGGACACCGACAGAGAGAGAGAGGTTGATTGAAGGCAGCACGCTGGAGAATTCAGGGTGAAAGAAAGAGAGAGTCTTATGGACTTCGACCATAGACGTGCACGATGGATGTAGAGAGATGAGAGAGAAAGAGAGGCGGTCCGCTGTCAGAGAGCCGGAGGAGAGAGAGGAATGCTGCTGTAGATTCGTGCACACCACAGATTAGTGGAGAGCGTGGAGGAGAGAAATAGAGACGACGACGTAGAATTCGGTGGTGCATATATTTTCGGTCGCCTGCTGCTAGCGTAGAGAGAGAGCGAGGCAGAGGCGGCGCTGCTCTCTGCTGAGGTGGAGATGGATAGAGAGAGGCGTGGTTAGGTGTGCTGTTGTTGGCGCTGCGGATATGATAGAGAGAGGACAGAGGTAGCGCTGTAGCGTGGCTTCGAGAGAGAAGACATAGGGTGGTGATGCACGCAAAGATGCACGCGGGGAGGAGAAAATCCAGCAAGCGATCTGATGAGAAGGGAGAGAGACTGTCGGCTTACTATTGACGACGGTTGTAGATTCCAAAACACATGGAGAGAGAGAGATCCGAGATCAGCTAAGCAGGCGCACAAACTGAAGCACGAGAGAGAGAGAAAGAGAGACAGAGAGAAAGAGAGAACCTCTGGTTGGCATCAGGGCCTAAAATTGACAGGTGTTTTGGCTGTCATTGGCGATTTGGCCTGTCAAAACAGGCTAAATTTTAGTTTAGCTATCAACTGAAAGGTTCATTTTGTCAATCCTGCTATCACTGTGAAGGAACATGATGGAAATCCAATGTCATTTGACAGGCGAAGGCATGTAGAGTGTATGTCATTTTTTTTATTAGTAGATATACTATAAATATAAAGTATATATATATAAACGACATATATGATATATGTTATAAACTTATATCTGAGAATCGCGAAAGCGCTGTGCTGCGTGCAGCACGCTAAGTTCTAACTTGGAAGTTGGAGTTGGTTTATATGGTCATTGAGAATTGGTCACGATTTAAAAGGGCAAAGGACTGGACGAATGGAAAACGTGCAGCATGCTCCATTCTCTTGTTCTAAAAAAACTCTCTCGTTCTAACCAATAAACAAGTCTGAGAAGTTTCTAACGAGTGAGTTCTCTGGTTCTAAAATTCGAACCAGTGAATTCTCTGGTTCTAAAATTCGAACCAGTGAACTCTCTGGTTCTAAAATGTGAACCACGCTCCAGGCTCCAGCGTTCTAAAACTAACCAGGCAAAAACCTGATTCTTGAACCGAACCAGAGCGTTGAAAGTTGAACTTGAAATCTGGTTCGAAGTTCATTCTACAGTGTGCGCTCGTTTTGTGTACCAGGCTCCAACCGCCATTCTTTGTCCCGCTCCAGCCGCCAGTGCTCACTGCTCATTCTCTGTACGAGCGTCGTCATCAGTCGACTCACCCTTGTTCACGCAGCATTGAGCACAATATCTCTATATCAGCGCCTACTCTAAGGTCCTCCAACGAACGCTCGACTCAAGTCCTAAGTCCTCCAGGCTCTAGCGACCGCTCGACGCCAACAATGTTGTAGTCTTATCACCTGCGCAGTGCGTAGCTCTGTCGCCTGCAAAATTCAGAATCCAGCCATCGTTTGAAGTGTCGTCGACTAAGGTAAGTACTAAGATTAGAGATTCTGTTCAAGTTTCAATGCACGCCAAAATCTGGGCTATGAATCTATGATGATTGATCTATCCAATGGCCATATTACATAATCTTATCAAATGCAATGCTCATTGCAGATTGTCGAGCCCATCGTTTCTCCATCCTCTGCATTCCATATTGTAATTGTAGATTATCGAATGCAAAACTATGGTTTTCAGGGCTAATTGGACATGTTTACATGAACTTCTCTTTTGAAGTTCTGAAGCTAATTGATCTATTGCAGATTGTCGAGCTCAAATAATGGTACACATTTTGTTGATGCTATCATGATTCATCATCATATGAATTTTGCCTTTTGCATCTCCAAATTGTAATTTGTTATTTTCTCTTTTCGACATTGATGACCATGACAAGGTTTGTGTTGACAAACATAATGTTGATGTATGTACAGGGTTTTGCTCGCCTGATGCAATAGTAAAGATTGATTAGTCTTGCAAGCTTGTGAGCCTCCTACAAGTGTTTCCACTTTGCTCATTGGTTCTCTAAAAGGTAAAAAAACTTTTCTCTAATTCTTTATTATATCAAAATTGATTTGCATTTGTATCTATAATGGCTTTGATAACTTCATGGTCTTTTGGTATGTATTGTTGGTCCATGCTTTTTTTTTTTGAAATGTCTAACATAATTGGTGCATGATAAAAATTTTGCAGAGGCTTAGGTGCTAAGTTATTCATACAAGTACTAGATGGAAATGGAGAAGAAACAGTCTCCCAGCAAAAAGAGAAAGTCACAATCCAAGATGGATGCTTTCTTTTTTAAGGGTATAAGTCAAAGGCCAGTTGGTGATTCGCAAAACATAGAAGTTGTCTCTTTGCAAGAAGCACAAGAGTCTAATATTCATGTAGACACAAATGTGGTTGATCATGCAAATGCTATGGATTGCAATATAGGTGTTGCAAGTGATCATGTTTCTTATGCTCAAGAAGCACCTAAGAAGATGAAAAGGAGATGGCGTAACCAATTGACTCTTTTGCATCCTTGGGCCTATCTAGCAAGGGGTATGCTCAATGAAGAAGTCATTAGGTACCAATATTACGAGGATGCAAAAAGATCATTGGTTATTATACTCAAGGGGGTTCCAAAAGCTTTGTTTTGTCTGCATTGAATGATCATGCAGGGAAAGATCATCATAAAGTTGGAGTACATGCTCGTATCACAAAGCAAAGAATCGGTATTGAAGGCAAGGAGCCTCTTGAGCATGGGGTAGACATGAAAACAATAGGTCGGTTGACTGTAAGTCAGAGAGAAGGAATCGGATGCTTCTCAGATAGAGTTGACAACGGTTTACAGAGAGAGACAGAGAGGGCAGAGAGAGAGAACCACCAACATTCAGGACGCTACGCTCTATAGAGAGAGACAATAGAAACGTGTGGCAACCTCGATCACTGTAGACAGAGACTCGAGAGAGATGTTGTTGGTGACGCGCAAAAGACTTCGTCAGAGACAGAGAGACATGTGCAAAATCTATAGCAGGCTAAGAAAACGAGAGAGAGAGAGAGAGAGAGAGAGAGAGAGAGAGAGAGAGAGAGAGAGAGAGAGAGAGAGAGAGACAGAGAGAGAGAGAGAGAGAGAGAGAGAGAGAGAGAGAGAGAGAGAAGAGAGACTTGGACTATGGATGGCGACAGAAAGAACTAAGGCGGTTTGGAGAATTCGAGAGAGAGAGAAAAGGTGGTGAAAAAAATTCGTAGACAGAGAGAGATTGATGATTTGTGGTGCTAATATAGAATGACTGTTAGAATATTCATTCACCTAGTAAACCCAATCCGAGATTAAGTGTAGGTTGTGTCTTTCATGTATAACTGTTGAGAGATTTTGAATATTAGTTTTGGAACTGTATACTTATATGTTCTCTATTAATGAATGATCGTCTGTCCTTGAGTCCAACATATGTAATGAATGATTTCCTAGTTTCATAAGACCAACCAAGATATTTACTCTTGAAGAAAATCGAGTTTATCTTCAGCTACTATGATTATTATCATAAAATACCAAGTACTTCAATTTCAACTTTAGATGTTGATATGTCGGACTTTACTTCATGTTTTGCAAATCAATACAATTGTTTTTAATAAACGGAAATAAGAACTTTAAGATAAAGGGATCAAGCCATAATGAGTGTGTCTAGAATGGTATTAGTGATTTTAATCCCAACCCCGTGGATCTTGCTTGTGAAACGTCTTTCCAGGTTCGAGCAGCTGATGATATTGGAGGATTATATGAAGTAAAGAATTGCTGATTGAAGACCGAAGCAAAGAGTACAAACCTCGTGGGCTTCTTGGTGCATTTGTTCTCTAGGTTGGGCAGATTGATGATTTTGGAGGTTTATATGAGCTTAAGAAAGGATTAGAAGACCGAAGTAAAGAATACCCTAGCTCGTGGATCTTCTTGGTGCATCTATTCTCCAGGCCCCACCCCGTGGGTTTCTTCTGTGGAACTTCTTTCTAGGTTATTGAGTGATCGGAGGCTATTTTGGTTTATGAAGTGAAAACAATTATTTGAAGAAGATTTGAAGTAAAGCTTTCTTGAAGGCCAAAGATACAAAGTGAAGAAAAGATCCATCCGCGAAGAAAAGACAAAGATCCTGGGCGTCTTTTTGCACTGTAGTGAGAGGCATACCATATCCAGCCGATCCGCACTGTAGCGGTGGCATTTATTTGTATTCACTTGATCCGCACTATAGCGGATTTTTGCATCATCGACCCGCATTGTCGCGGGCATATTTATATCATTCAAAATTTATGGGAGGAATTCAACTGCATTTGACTTCCGTGCCTTAGTGTTGTATACTTGGATTTTCGCACCCTCGACACCTACGGTCTCACGCGTACGTACGCACGTCTCACCACTTCTAAGGGGCAGGGGGCCTACGAGGATCGCCACACTCCAGAGAGTTTAGGCGAGACGCCCAGCGCGCAGATGCCCCTCGTAGGACAGCGGAAACGGGTGCACACCAGTAAAAAGGGGCCTGATCCACCCCCGTGCCGGCTTCCTGCCCGACCTCCTTCTTCGAGACAACGGTCCTAGAGTGATCACACACATCACTACCTAAATATATCAACAAAAAGATCAAGAAGTGTTTGAAAATATTATCAACCAAATTACTCAAAATATGAAGAAATCATCAAGAATCCTTAAAACAAGAAAATAGGTATCTATGCAAGATATTTTTGATGCCTTGTTTTAAAATTATAAATACCTATTAATGGGTTTTTGAATAGTTTTTTTTATTAGATCGGGTATAAGAAGCCAAATTTATAAGAAAATATGATCAAGTTCATGAATGTATTTCCATCCATGATGAACCGAAGTTTATAACTTCTTCTAACAAATAGTTATTTTATATGGGAGTTTTCTACCTTCTCCCTCATCAAAAAGGTACAACTATGAAATTTTGCAATAAACTTTAAATGGATTTCGGAAATGAATTTTGATATGAATTTACCATGATATTTGAAACAACTTTTGAATTGAATTTTGAACTAAGTTTATAAACATATGGGTATATGTGAAAGTATGAGATGAATTTTTGAGCTAACTATGAGATAAACTGATTGAATGCATGAATGCATGACTGCATTAATGCAAATGCATGTGCAAAGCATGATGATTAGGATTGAGTGAATACATCTCCATAGATTGTCTGTTCAGATATATATGAAGATTTTGATGTTTTATGTAGTTGCAGTTATGGATCGAGGTTTAGCAACTTGTACAGATAAGGAGGTTATAAACACTACAACATGTTGGAGTAAATCATAAGCCTACACATTTGGCTTGGAAGATATCTTGAAGACTCTACATATGTGAAGAAGCATAGGAATCTTTGCTAGTGGTTAATTACCACTTTATCTCATTGTAAAAGTCAAATTGACTTGAAATCTTTTGTAATCACCTACCAAAGTGAGTCGTGGAAAAATTAGCTCATTTGATTGAAGGAATATCTCCTAGGATATAGGAGTTAGATCATAGGGAGCCAAATGTTTGAATTTTAAGTCAAACTTTTACTCATTTCCTATAAAAATGGACATGAAAAGTCGTGGGTATGAGAGATCACTCCTAAGCTTCATTCTACTGATTTTGAGTGTGTGTGAGGACTACACTATAGCCTACAACTCTCTACACCATTAGGCAATGTTATTCATGCCAATGGGATTGTACACAAGTGTTCATTAATAGATACATTTACATCATTCATCTCTGAGCTCTCTGTTAGTCTACTCAAAAGTCTTTCAACTTGTCAAGGACATATCTCTGTCAATACTCCACCAGATTCAGTGATTCAAAGCTTATTAGATTGAGCTTGATATCATCTACATGTTGTCAAAGTTTGAAGGGATTCTATTCAGCCATTTCAGAGAAATCTGCATCGAGGTGAACTCTTATCAATTTTTGCTACAGTCCTAAAAAGTCGGAGGTATAGCTAAACTTGCTAAATTGATTTCTCTTAGCATAGTTTATCTTTTGCATCATTTGACTTGGACTAGTTAGCTTACTAAGCTAATTAAATACCCCTAGAAGGAATTTTATCAATTTCTACTGTATTGGTCACACTGAGCAAAACATTCAGCAAGTACCTGAAAGAAAAAACATTAGGAGAAACTTGAGCTCAACACACATTTAAATACATACACAAGTCCTTCCTAATCCACTCTTTTGGTTTTAACTTTTAATCTACAACCTCACTTTTGCCCACTCATCTCAACCACACTTTTATTTAGCTTTATTTACACAACTTACTTTCACCTCTCTTTTTATTTTCATTAATTCTCACCATTCCTTTCTGTCAACCAACTTTTTCACTTTAAGTGCATCTTCCTTTCAGACCACTCCTTAATTCACTTTAATTCCACATTACTCACATACCATTCTTTCTTCTAGCACTCACATAGACCACTAGATATTTATCCTTTTAATTAAGCATTTTAATTCTATTTACCCTAAATTTCTCAATTAAATAAATCCATTAAATTAAGCTTAGGTTAAGCTTTTAATTACTTAGCACCTTAGTATTTAAATGCACACATATGAGTAAATTAATTCAATAAATCATATTTTAATTTTTAATACATAATACTCTTTTTAAACATTAATTTAATTAAATACCTATTATTGTAACCCTTAAAATTCAATAAAACCCCTGAAAAATCTTCTTGAAACCCTTTGGAAATTAATTGAAAACCTAGTTAAACCCTACCATTAACCAGGAATTAAGGCTCTTAACTTAAATGCACAAGATTAAATATAAACCTAGGGTCTTAAACCCATAATTCAATGTTTCTCTAGCCTAAACACACATTATACGAGCAGTTTAGGGTAAACCATAATATGAATTTTTGTTTTCTTCATCCATTTGAACCTGCAAACACTTTCAAAGTAGTCAATTCCAATCCACACAATTGTTTAACAATGATATAAAAGGTTTGAGATCACCAATAACGTTGTTTTCATTTTCTCTGGTCATCAACG
This sequence comes from Ceratopteris richardii, assembly GCA_020310875.1. Classification (NCBI taxonomy): domain Eukaryota; kingdom Viridiplantae; phylum Streptophyta; class Polypodiopsida; order Polypodiales; family Pteridaceae; genus Ceratopteris; species Ceratopteris richardii. Next base: position 23,590 of record MU263195.1, read on the forward strand.
GAAAGGATGAAATCTTTCCGACATTCGCCCCGGCCAAACCTGCACATCGTCCTCGATGGGCCAACCTGCAGATCATAGAAAGCAATATCAACTTCTTTTGAAACTTATTCATGACTCAAATTCAAATTGTGTGTATATAAAAATGCTTCTATCATTAGTACATCTTCAAATAGCAAAGAAAACTTATAAAATTATGTAAACTTGAATTTAAAACTTTTCGTTCAATGCATGAATTGGAAACAGGTTTTAGAACGAAACTATAGAAGTCATTTAAATAGTGTTCGTACTAACTCTTCTATGAACTCTGTTCATAAGTAAAGCATATGTTATATAGGCCTTCTACCCTCATATCCTAACCATTTGCCATAAAGATACAAAAAACTAACTCCCCTCTAGCATACATCCGCCTTATATAGCCCGCTTTTCAAATCAGAAGTGATTTCGAGACCACAACTGATTTATTTTATTTTTCTTTTATCTCATTTTTTGTTTTATCATAATTTTTCTTTGTGTCATTTGTTTTCCTCTTTTCATATGCAGCAACCATTAATGTACTGGTTTCAATTTTTCTTCGTAACTTTTTTGATGAAGGGGAAAGGCTTAATCCCTAATCAGAGCAAAGGATCTAGAGGTAAGCTAAAGCAGGAACTAGGATCTCTTTAGCTAAATGGGTCAGATTTAAGGAAGCTTACCTATATAAAACAAGTCTACTTCTACTAGGAGTTGCAAGTTAAGGGTTCCTTCAACTATCCATATGACAGCCATAGGTCTTCTAATCCCTATCTTCTCTTCAAGCACATCCCTACTTCAGTATAAATTCTACTTTTCATAATTTTATAAGAAGTTTCTTAACCTAGCTGAAGAATGTACAATTCTAATTATGCTAATGCAGGAAAAACAAAACTTAAAACATTAATCAAGATTAGAATTGTTTCACCTGATCTATATTGACTCCAACTTTAGCATCGCCATTCATCCAAATATCGCTTTGATTGTTTAAATTTTAAATTGCATGTACTATCTTCAATCTCTCATAGTCTATTTTTGAAGAAAATCTTCGTTCATCAATCAGCTCCCAATCTTCATGCTAATCCTGTAAAATAAATCAACTCGAAAAACTTGTGAGCAACATAATTATTAGCAGACTTATACAAAAGGTAGCAATCCAAGATAATACTTCTCAATAGTCCATATGTAAAAACCAAAGCAATATTAAATCAAACTTTGTAGCTTCCATGATATTCCACTGAAATATTAAATCCTTCATTCTTGCTTGACCTGTATCAAACCACTCAAAAATTTGATTAGAAAAACCAATATTAACATCATTAAGGCAAAACAAGTGATCATTTACATTGAAACCCTTCAATTCATATTTTTCAAATATATAAATATCATTGTTTATAATTTTCTCATATTGTTCTTCCTTATAGGGAGAATCAATGTGAGTAATAATTTTAGGAGAAGCTATTGTGATGAGTGGGATTTCTTTAACACTTGCATCACTCACTTCTTCAATGAATAATTTGGTATGACTTTTATAAGAATCAAACAAAGGTTTCTCATGTTCACACTCATGTTTGCTTAATGTTTTGTGTTCTGTAATTATAATTTGGTTTTCATCGTTCATCCTTGGTGTAGCATCATCTAGTTCATTGTTTGTAAATTTGTTTTCTTCATTTATCTTTTGATAAGTACAATCTAAATCGTTACCTTTAGAAAGAGAAAAATATTTGAGGTTTTGGCGTTCATATCTAAGAGCAAGTCGATGAACTTGCTTTTGCACATATGTCCAATCATTGGTCATGCCATTTGAGGTATTATGTTCTTCTAAAAGAGGCTCTAGGTCTTTTCGAATTGAGTAATCAAGAATAGTTAAAAAATTTATAACTTTATAAGGCTCAAGATAAACTTGTTCTTGCTCAGGTAAGTCGCTAAACTGTTCTTCAAACTCTTGAAAACCCTCAATTAAGTTCTCTTTTGGTTTAGATGTATTTACCCAAGCTTGAAACGTTTCATGATTTCATTTTGTTGAATCCTCGAAAGAAAATTCTTGTCGCAATTGGGTCTTAAAACTATCCCAAGGTATAGTGGACGAGCCCAACCTAAGGCTTATTCTATCTCGGGTATCTCCATTTGATATACGCCTAAAGGTGGAAACCCAACTATCCCTAGGTATGCCATATTGATACGCTAAATGTTCATATTCCTTGAGATACCTAGTAACATCTTTACCACAAAACTCTTTCTTCTCTATTTTAAGGTCATCAATCAATTTCCATACTCTTTTTTCTATGAGGTAAGGGTCCATGATGAAAGCTCTATCTATTGATCACTCAAAACTATGTCACAAGGTATATATATACTAGACACATACTCTTTGTATCAGACGTCCCTGAGCTGCTATGCCGCTTCTTCACGTCGGGTTCACCAAATGTCGGCGCGAAAGCGACGGTCGGTGGATCAGGGCGACCGCCGGAAATACGGCGCACGCCGGGTGCTTCGAGCAAGCTCAGGTTTATGAAAAACAATTGAAATTACGTATTTCTATGACTGAACCTAAGGTCTTTAAATAGTTTAACTAGCTATGGACCATAAGGACGGCCAGCCCTGGATCTTTCTATAGCTTCTAAGAACCGTAAGGCTGGGCTGCTCTATATCTATCAATAGCTTCTATTTGATAAGGTGAAACTAAGTTCTCACCGGTAATTTGATCTTTAATCATGTCATTTTCTTCAGTTGTAATTTGTTCTGAGCTCGGTTTTCGAACTAATTTCGGTGGGAATAAGTCATCGTTGTACTCCGGTTCTGGCAAAACTATAGTAAATAACGGTGACAGTCGAGAAACAAGACGATCGTATTCTATCGTGCGTAAAGACTCGTGAATTATTTTATCTTTAATAATTTCAGGTTCTCTATTTGCGTTATTATATGAATTCTCAATTCGAGATGGTAGCAATGTGCCTAGAATTAAGTGTTCTAATTTGTGCTTCATATCAGACTCATTTTTAGAACTACTGGTAGTTCCTATTCCTTTTGACATACGAATGAAAAATTAAGATCTCAATAAAGTTGCAAAAAAACAATATAAGGAATGTCAATATCAAACTATTTCAGTCTATACAAGGGCATATATTCAGTGCTACTAGAAAATTCTAATCCTATACAACTTAGTAAGTTTGAAATCGTGAAATCTTGTATGCTTGTTTCTTTATCAGTCCTCCTTGACACTTTGCAATGGCTGTAATCGGAAAATAAGATTTAAATGAATCTTCAATCTTGCTGCTTCTCTTCACTTTTCTTCATTAGCTTGAACTCATCAATGTTTTTGCAATGATGCTCTTTGATTCTTTTGCTTTGAATGTCTGAAAAAAAACATTAGGATATTAGTATATCTCAATAAAAAAATCATTAATCTCATACACACTTTAATACACATGCTCAGTCATTCCTATATGCACTTAACATGCATAACATAATATCACTCATGCATACATATGCACTTTATATACATGCTTTCAATTATGCTAATTGATGCTAGTACTCACATATACTAACTTATATGCATGTTGATATTATAATTAAATCACCATATTCTAAGATTATGTCTTCCTTCATATGTTAATTTACACTTATATGTTTTGATCACTCATAAATGCACATTTGTGCTAATACTTAGATGCATTTATGCATATGCATACAATAGTTCAGTTACTTACCCATACATAAAATCATATGCTAACACTTACTATAATGCACACATATGCACATCCACAAATTACTCGCATGCACATGTAAACACACACTCATAGCAGTCTCAATTCAATTCTGCGAGCATGTTTGCTTAGATTGAAAGGCTTCCGAGTGCTCCGGTACTTCCACATGCTTTCAAAATACTAGAATAAGTAGATGCTTCAGGCTTGATACCATGCTGCTGCATCTCTTCGTATAAAACCAGAGCAACATCACTGTACCCGGGTTCATTGCAATAAGAAATCACTGTGTTCTATGAGATTGTGTTGCGACTGGTCAATTTGCTAAAGATCCTAATGGCATCATACGCAGCTCCACACTTGAAATACAAAAGAATTAGGGAACTTCCCACAACTACATTAGATTCAAGCCCATACTCCACGACCAAGTTATGAATGTAAATGCCTAAATCAAGAACACCTGTGTCGGCACAAGCTCTCAAGACGCCTGTATAGATGTACTTGTCTGGTCGAATGCCTGATTCCTGCTTCTGGAACTACAAGCGGATAGCTACCTTGCTCTGTCCAAGAGAAGTGTGCGCAGCTATCATGGAATTCCAAGTAAATACAGTGGGGTGCAGAGTCCCACAAAAGACCAAATTGGCCTCAAGCAAACTTTGGCGAGATGTGCATATGCGAATTAGATGATCGGCTAGAACAAAAATTGAACACAGTCGCGAGGTGAGCATATGCGCGTGCAGGTGTCTGGCCGGCTGAGATCAAAGATACGAAGAATCTTCTCTGATCCACCAGTAAGCAGGGATGTTTTGCTCTCGGAGAAAGCACATGTGCGCACTATGTGTTTGTGTTCAAAAGAATGAAGTTCATCACCACTTAGAGTGTCCCAAACTCTCGAGCTAAAGTCAGCTGATGTTGTTGTAGCCCGTAGTGCTGGTGTGTCGAGACAGGCACCCCATACAGCTCCCTTGTGACCCTCGAAGGTTCCAATCCAATCACCCGTTTATCCGTTCCTCAGCATCGGCTTACCATCTTTACTTGCGCTAATGAGAAAGAATCCATCAGGTGGGATCGGACTATAGAAGAGGTCCACGATCGGCCTCGAATGACTATGACAAACAAGAGGAGTCTGCATCTTTTTTTTATCCATGGATCGGAGACTTTCACATGCAATAACTTCTTTCCTTAAAAGAGGTAATTATGTGTGCCAGCGAGTGGCAAGAGCCGGAGAGTGGGAGAGAATAATAAGGGTGTGTCCTCTTGTGAAAAGAAGCGACAGCGCGTACGCCAGTGTGCGTGACAGAGAGAAATTGAGAGAGGTGAGTTACTGTGATCTGGCTTGACTGAACATGTATATAAAATGTTTGCTTCAACAGCAAAGGATGCTTGGGATACACTTACCACTTTGTACGAGGCTAGGAATGAGGCTCGTGTTGCTTACCTCCGAAAACAGTTGGAGAGTGAGCACATGAATGAAGGTGATTCTATGGACAGTTTTCTTACAAAGATCAAAGACCTGAAGGAACAATTGATTTCTGCTGATGAGGTTATACCAGATAGCTCACTTGTGCAGACCGTTCTGAATGGTCTTCCTGATTCATATCAGAGTTTTGCCTCTACTCTTCGGTTGATGATGAAAGGCAATCCGAATGCCTTGTCATTTGAGGAATTAGTCTCTGTTCTGTTGCAGGAAGATCAGTCCAGGCAGAACAGGTCCATTATGCGTGTTGCAGATCAAGCTTTCCTGGCTAGTCAGAAGGGCAAAGGAAAATGGAGCTCTTCTACTAGTAAGCAGAAATCTGCAAATGCTGCACAATCGAAGAACCAGGATAAAGATGAAAAGAAATCAGAAAAGCAGAAATTGTTCTGCAAGTACTGTAAAGGAAATGATCATATTATAAAGAACTGTCCAAAACTGGCTGCTAAAGAGGCAAAGAAGAAAGAGGCTGGAATGGTTGTTGCAGAGGCCTCTACACCAAAAACAGAGTCTGCAAATCTTGTGCAGGAAGAAGAATGGGCGTTTACTACTGTCTGCAGTTTTGACCCATCTTCTCATGATCAGTGCATGTCTGCAGTAGACTCAGATGTTTGGTACTTTGACAGTGGGGCGACCAAACATATTACCTCGCAGCGCAGTTTCTTCTCTTCACTTGAGCCTGCTCCTACAGGGAATACTGTCACATGCGCCAATAACTCCTCTTATCCTGTTATGGGAGTTGGTAAGATCATTCTGACTACTGCTGATGGTAGTTCTTTCACTTTGTCAGATGCTTTATTTGTGCCAGGGATCAAAAAGGATCTGTTATCAGTTTCTGCATTAGCCAAGATTGGCTTGGTTGCGAAATTTGTTGATGACAGGTGTACAGTCCATGATCTCTCAAATGGCAATGTGATTATTGCTTCTAGCATTTTATGTCGTGGGCTGTATAAGCTCATAGACTATGAAAGATCTGTGAATGATTCGGCATGTGTAGTTCATGATTCTCAGGCTATGTCAGATGCAAAGCTTTGGCATGCACGCTTTGGTCATCTGAATTTTGCTAGTTTGTTACGCCTGTAGAAATCTGAAATGGTGTCCTCTTTGCCCAAACTTGAGGCACCTGGAAAACATGTTTGTGAAGGCTGTATTTTGGGCAAAATGCATCGTTCTTCCTTTCCAAAAGATGGTTCAGTTCGGGCTACGCAGAAATTACAGCTTGTACATAGTGATGTCTGTGGTCCTATGCAGACACCCTCTTTTGGAAATTACCTTTACTTCGTGACTTTCATTGATGATTTTTCCAGGCATGCATGGGTATATCCACTCAAAGCAAAGTCCGAAGTGTTCATGTGCTTCAAACAGTTTTTGGTTTTGGTTGAAAATCTGTCAGCATGTAAAATGGGCACCCTCCGTTCTGATCGAGGGGGGGAATATATGTCTTCAGATTTTAATGCATTTCTGGCTGAACGTGGGATAAAACACCAGTGTACAGTGCCGTATACACCTCAACAGAATGGAGTTGCTGAACGAAAGAACAGGTCACTCATGGAGATGGCGAGGTGCATGGTCAAAAGTCAGGCTTTACCACATAGTTTCTGGCTTGAGGCTGTCATATGTGCAGCATATGTACTGAACAGGTGTCCCACTAAAGCATTGCAGTCTATCACTCCATATGAGGCTTGGCATGACCGCAAGCCATCTGTTGCTCATCTGCGTGTTTTTGGTTGTTTGGCATATGCATTAGTGCCTGAACAACATCGCAGAAAATTGGATGATAAGGCAGTAAAATGTATTTTTGTTGGGTACAGTTCTGAAAGTAAAGGCTATCGTCTGTATCATCCACAGACTAAACGCATTCTGGTTAGCCCTGATGTGGTCTTTGTGGAAGATGCTATTCAGCCATTGCTTTCATGTACTAAGGAGACATCTGTTAGCTCCAAAGACATGTATGATACTTTGATGCCTCTTTTTACAGGTGGACAGGCTAGTGCTGGTCCTAATGAGGCAACTTCTCAGCCTTTGCAGGTTTCATATGATGATGCAGATCATTCCATTTCTGATGCAGATTTACATGATGCACTTGTTGATGAGAGAGCTGATATTGAGCAGGCAAAAACTATGCCAAAATGGCTGGTGCAGACTTTGCGTGACAGCAAATTAGATGCACCTTTGTCATATCGTACTCGTTCAGGCTCTCATAGTGCCTCCTTTGCATCAGATTGCTATGCTATGGCTGCATCTAGTCTCTCTGATGAGAATGAACCTGTTTCTTTTGATGAAGCACAAAATTCAGAAAATTGGATGGCTGCTATGCAATCTGAATATGATGCTATAATGAAGAATGGTACATGGTCTTTATGTGACTTGCCTCCTGGCAAGAAGGCCATTGGCACTAAGTGGGTATACAAGCTGAAGCGTAAACCTGATGGTACAGTTGAGAGGTATAAGGCTAGGCTTGTTGCAAAGGGTTATGCGCAGGAAAGAGGCATTCATTTTGATGAGACCTTTGCACCTACATGCTGTATGACTACTGTTCGGAGCATTTGTGCACTTGCAGCCCATCATGGTTGGAATGTACATCAGTTGGACATTAAAACAGCATTTCTGAATGGTGACTTGCATGAAGAAGTGTATGTTTTTCAGCCCCGTGGCTTTGTGCAGAAAGGGCATGAAAACCAGGTGTGCAGGTTAAAGAAGGCATTATATGGTTTAAAGCAAGCACCACGTGCTTGGAATGAGAAGATACATGCCTATCTGATTGCACATGGTTTTGAGAACAGTCCAAATGAAAGCACCTTATATGTTAAGCGTGCTAATGATGTGCTTCTGATCATTGTTGTCTATGTTGATGACATGCTGCTCACTGGTCCTATTGAGACACATATTGCTGATTTTAAGGCTGATTTGCATGCCTCATTTCAGATGTCTGATTTGGGGCATTTGCATCACTATTTGGGGATTCAGTTTATGCACGTTGATGGTGGAATGGCTTTGTGTCAAACGAAATATATTGACACATTATTGCAGCGTTTTGGCCTTGAAGACTGTAAGCCTATTGCCACTCCTATGGAGACAGGTTTACGATTGAGTCTTCATGATGCTGGAGATGCATTTGATGCTGTTCTCTATCAGCAGGCTGTTGGATGCTTGATTTACTTATGCATTACTCGGCCAGATATTCAGTTTGCTGTCTCACAAATGAGCAGGTTCATGCATTGCCCAGGAGTCACGCATTGGAAAGCGGTTAAGCGCATCTTTCGCTACTTGAGTGGTACTCGGCTACTTGGGTTGTTTTATCCCAAGGGGGGATCACTACCGCCAGATTTGCATGCTTTTTCTGACTCAGATTGGGCTGGTTGCTATGACACTCGTGTGTCCACCAGTGGTTTTTGCTTCATGCTTGGTAGCTCATGTATATCTTGGTTGAGCAAGAAGCAGCCTACTGTGGCCACTTCCAGTTGTGAGGCTGAGTATAGGGCAGCTTTCACAGCGACTGTTGAGTGTGTGTGGCTCAGACGCCTTATGGCTGATTTGGGTGTTGGCCAGTCTTCTGCCACCACCATCTTCACTGACAGTCAGAGCGCATTGGCAGTTGCGAGGAACCCTGTGTTCCATGCTCGCACTAAGCACATTGAGGTGCATTATCACTATGTCAGGGAGAGGTTCTCTGCTGGGGAGATCAGCTTGGCATATGTGCCCACGCAGGAGAACATTGCAGACCTTTTCACGAAGGCTCTGCCTAGGGAGAAGTTTGAAGCTTTCCGCAAAGCTTTCGGCTTACTTCCTTTTGTGGAGTGATTTCCACATAGCTTGGCACTTCCTTATACATGAGTGCCAGCTCCTTGTTCACCGCATCACTCCCAGGGGGGATTTGTTGATATATTTAGGTAGTGATGTGTGTGGACACTCTAGGACTGCCGGGGCACTTTTTTCCCTCTTTAGGAGGTTTTTTTCCCCCGGCTTGTATATACGCCTATTGCCCTAATGGGCTACTTATCTTTGTACATTCCCTAGTAATACATTCAGTCTTGTGTGTTGTGCTCCAAGCTTCTTCTTCTTCCTTGTGCTGTTCGCGTGCTTCCGCAGACGTCTAACTCCAACAATTGGTATCAGAGCAGGTCGTCGCTTCTTCTAGGGCGCCGTCGACACTCCTCCGTTTGTAGTCTCAGATTTGCACGAAATTTGGTGAGCATACTCTGAGCTCGTTTCGTCTGCGGAAGCACGCGAACATTATGTATACGGTATCTGAGTGATATATATATCAACAATTCTCTATGTTGACAGTTGATGGCAGATTGGCACCTTAACAATGAGGTTATGCGAGTAGCATAAACAACTCTGTTTTGCCACTACATTTAAGATATATTGTAGGGTATATATTCAGTTCATGGAACGAAAGTTTCACACTTGATTAAAGAGGTTCACATGCATAGTCTGTTCTCATAAGCATGCATAAAGATGCTCATGTTTTTGTGTCATTAAGCACTCCACACGGTGTCGGGTCGTGAGAGATGCTCGGATGGTGGATCAAGTCATCCGCCTAAATCGTTCGGCACACGCAGGGTGTCTGTAGCAAACTCAGGCTTATGAAAATAAGGGTTCTAATGACAAAAAAATTTAAATTACCTATTTCTATGACTGAAACTAGGGTCTTTAAATAGTTTAAATAGCTATGGACCATAAGGACGGCCAGCGTTGTATCTTTCTATAGCTTCTATTTGATAAGGTGAAACTAAGTTCTCACCGGTAATTTGATCTTTAATCATGTCATTTTCTTCAGTTTCAATTTGATCTGAGCTCGGGTTTCGAACTAATTTAGGTGGGAATAAGTCTTCGTTGTCCTCCGGTTCTGGCAAAACTATAGTAAGTAACGGTAACAGTCGAGAAACAAGACGATCGTATTCTAACATGCGTAAAGACTCGTTAACTATTTTATCTTTAATAATTTCAGGTTCTATATTTTCGTTATTATATGAATTCTCAATTGGAGATGGTAGCAATGTTCCTATAATTAAGTGTTCTAATTTGTGCTTAATATCAGAATCATTTTTAGAACTACTGGTAGTTCCTATTCCTTTCGACATACGAATGAAAAAATAAGATCTCAATAAAGTTGCAGAAAAACAATATGAAGAATGTCAATATCAAACTATTTCAGTCTATACAAAGGCATATATTTAGTGCTACTATAATCTTCTAATCCTATACAACTTAGTAAGTTGGAAATCGTGAAATCTTGTATGCTTGTTTCTTTATCAGCACTCCTTGACACTTTGCAATGGTTTTAATTGGAAAATAAGATTTAAATGAATCTTCAATCTTGCTGCTTCTCTTTACTTCACTTCAATAGCTTGAACTCATCAATGTTTCTGCAAAGAAACATTAACTTCACTGCACTTCATTTGCTCTTCAATTGCTCATTAATCTTCAATGCTTCTCGACACTGCAAAAACCATTAGGAATATTAGTAATCTAACAAGAAATTAATGAGAAACATAAAAGACATTCTTCTCATACATTTTTCATACACATGCATATGTTCATGCATACATTAAAGTATTCACATACACTCTAATGCATACATTCCTCATGCATACTAATGTACTTTACATACATGCTTTCAAATGCTAATATCTGCTAATGCACATGTTAACACATAATCTTATACATACTAATATACTTTCATAAATATGGTAACACACATTTATACATGCATGCTAACACATTTATCATTCAAACACATGCATTCATACACATGCTTATGCATACTAACACACATGCATGCTTATGCATATTAATCATGCATACACATACATATTCATGCTAATGCATATAACACTTAGTAACTCATATGCTAAAAAACTCTAATTAAACTTTTGGAAGTAAGTATTTAGAATACCAATTTCTTAAATATCTTAATAAAAGTACTTATATTTAATTGAAATAATGTAGTAATATAACTAAATAGATATAATTAATTAAACAATGTAATATTAACTAATTAATTAAATATAATTATATTTAATTTAGATTAATGTTAATATAAATCGTTTTCTCTCTCCTAACTCTTTCTCTCTCTCTCTCTCTCTCTCTCTCTCTCTCTCTCTCTCTCTCTCTCTCTCTCTCTCTCTCTCTCTCTCTCTCTCTCTCTCTCTCTCTCTCTCTCTCTCTCTCTCTCTCTCTCTCTCTCTCTCTTTCTGCGTTTCTCTCTTTCTGCGCCTCTCTCTTTCTCTCTCTCTCTCTCTCTCTCTCTTTCTCTCTCTCTCTCTCTCTCTCTCTCTCTCTCTCTCTCTCTCTCTCTCTCTCTCTCTCTCTCTCTCTCTCTCTGCGCCGATCTCTCTCTCTCTCTCTCTCTCTCTCTCTCTCTCTCTCTCTCTCTCTCTCACTCTCTCTCTCTCTCTCTCTGCGTGCTGCCGTGCGTAGTTCTGCAGGGGGAGGGAGGGAACCTCTCTCTCTCTCTCTCTCCTCTCTCTCTCTCTCTCTCTCTCCTTCTCTCTCTCTCTCTCTCTCTCTCTCTCTCTCTCTCTCTCTCTCTCTCTCTCTCTCTCTCTCTCTCTCTCTCTCTCTCTCTCTCTCTCTCTCTCTCTCTCTCTCTCTCTCTCTCTCTCTCTCTCTCTCTCTCTCTCTCTCTCTCTTGCTCCCTCTCTCTCTCTGCGTGCTGCCGTGCGCAGTTCTGCAGGGGGAGGGAGGGAACCTCTCTCTCTCTCTCTCTTTTCTCTCTCTCTCTCTCTCTCTCTCTCTCTCTCTTCTCTCTCTCCCTCTCTCTCTCTCTCTCTCTCTCTCTCTCGCTCTCTCTCTCTCTCTCTCTCTCTCTCTCTCTCTCTCTCTCTCTCTCTCTCTCTCTCTTTCTCCCTCTCTCTTTGCGTGCTGCCGTGCGCAGTTCTGCAGGGGGAGGGAGGGAACCTCTCTCTCTCTCTCTTTCTCTCTCTCTCTCTCTCTCTCTCTCTCTCTCTCTCTCTCTCTCTCTCTCTCTCTCTCTCTCTCTCTCTCTCTCTCTCTTCTCTCTCTCCCTCTCTCTCTCTCTCTCTGCGCGTTGCTGCACGCAGGGCCAGGGAGGGAGGGAGAGACTTTCACTCTCTCTCTCTCTCTACTTTCTCTCTCTCTCTCTCTCTCTCTCTCTCTCTCTCTCTCTCTCTCTCTCTCTCTCTCTCTCTCTCTCTCTCTCTCTCTCTCTCTCTCTCTCTCTCTCTCTCTCTCTCTCTCTCTCTCTCTCCTTCTCTGTGCGCGCTGTCGCGCTGCAGCAGAGGAGGGGAGGGAGAGATTCTCTCTCACACACATACATCACACACACACACATATCACATACACACATACACACATCACATACGCACATACACACATCACATACACACACACATCACATATATACTTCACACACACACATACATACACACATCACATATATACTTCACACACACACATACACTTCACATACACACACATACATCACATCACATAACACATACACGCACATACACATAACACATTCACACATAACACAAACACGCACATACACATAACACATTCACACATAACACAAACACGCACATACACATAACACATCCACACATAACACATACACGCACATACACACACACTACTGCAGGGACTCAGACCAAGCCACGGAATAGGCATGGTCATGCTTTCGGCCGGACAATCATTCATGCAGGAGCATGGGGCATATCAAGATCATCGTACACAGCAGGACATGACGGCTCAATATCCCGAGCACGAGGAGGGTCTAATGAGAAAGAAGGAAAAACAGAAGAAAGTAAAGAGCAGGAGACATTACCTGCAAAAAACATTAGGAGAAACTTGAGCTCAACACACATTTAAATACATACACAAGTCCTTCCTAATCCACTCTTTTGGTTTTAACTTTTAATCTACAACCACACTTTAATCTCCTTACTTTCACCACACTTTAAATTGACTTTATATATACAACTCACTTACTCCATTCTTTTAACCTTTTTCATATACACCATTCATTTAAAGTTTCTCTTTAACTTCCTTTAATTGCATCATTTATTCCAACCACTCTTTCAATCACTTTAGTTACACATCTTCTATAAACCATTCTTTTTCCTAGTACTCATATAGGCCACTAGTTATTTATCCATTTAATTTACCATTTTTAATTTAATTAGCCTATATTTCTTATTTTAAATAAATCATTTAATTCAATCTTAGTTTAAGGGTTTAATTAATTAGAACCTTAGTATTTAAAAGTATACACACTATTAAATTAACAAATTAAACCATAAATTAAATTTGTAGGTTAACCAATGTTAAATTATAGATTAATTTCATTAAATATTATTTGTTTCAACCCTTCAAACTAAGGATAATCTTCATTCTTGCACACTAAACCCCTTAAAACCCTTTTGGAATCCTACCATTAGCTCATTAACATTTAAATAAACCCTATCATTAACCCTTTGGAACATAAATAAACTCTAACATGAACCTATTAGAACCTTTTGAGACCCTTCAAATGAACCCTATTGTCATAAATCATATGAACTAGAGTTATATACCCATGTTTCTAGCATGTATAAATATAAATACTCATTAATTAAGTACTTAGGGTAAACCATAATATGAACATATGTCCTGCTTCATCCTTCATACCTGATAACATTTTCAAAATAGTTAATCCAATTAGCACAACTGATCAACAGTGATATAAAAGAGGTTTAGAATTCACCAATAAATATTTTAATTTTTCGGGTCATCAATTGGAAGATGCAAATCTTCCCGACATCCACTGCCACCAAACCTGCACATCGTCCCGATAGGCCAACTTGCACATTAAGGGAAGCAGTATTTTCAATGATTATCCTGAAATTAAATCATAGAACAGCATCAATTCTTTTTTAAATATATTTAATCTTATCAAATTTTAAATCTTTTCAACATGCACATGAAGTTTATTTCAGTTACATCTGGCAATGAAAACATATTAAAGTATAAAGGTAAACTATTAACCTTTTCAGTCAACAAACATTAGTTTACATTTTATCCATTTATAAACTATGTAAAGATTAGTATAAAACAGAATTCATTTTCATTCATTCAAATGCAGGTTTCGTCATATATATGCATTCACATACGAGCAATCAAGCATGCCAAATAAATCTACTAAATCTACTTGGACAGACAGCCGCCTTGTATGCCCAATTTTAATCACTAGATGTGTTTTTTCTCAACTAGTTTCTTCATATGAATATGATGTAAACTTCATATCGATAATAAATGTAAATACCTTTTTGGGGTGGAAGAAGGTATAACTTCCATGTCAATATTTTTTTTTTTCGATACTTTTTTGTTTTAAAGGGGAAAGGCTTAACCCCTTAATCCGAGCTAAGGATCTAGCTGCATGGACAAGAAAGATCTAGGTTTTCACAGACATGTATCATGCAACAATATGCTCCTACATATATACAACTACTTTCGTTATCTAAATGAACTACAAATCCTTCTATTTTTAACAAATCTCACTGAATCTATAAATGTAGAAATATAAATTATGTCTTTTTTCCTAATATGGTTAAATAGAGTCCTTTATGAATTAATATTCTTCATTCCAGTTTTTATCAATTAGTTTTATATGAATGCAAATAAAATACGTAAAACAAAATTTTAAGACAAAGAAAAATACGACCTAAAATCAATTTTATCTTCAATCTGCTCTCTTTAAATTCATCAGAACTTTTGGCATAACATCTTCAATTGCTTTGATCAATGCATCTTCAGAACCTGTAATCACTTATAAAATAGAAGCTACAAAACAAGTAATCTTCATTATCATTTATCTTGCAAATATAAATTCATATATTCTATCAGATTCATCTTCATCATGTCACAAATTTCATCATAAGAAATTCATAGTGGTTATAATTATCATAAATAATGCATTCTTAATTTTTTTAAATAGGTTTTTCAACCTATGAAACAAAGTTCATAAAATTTAGGAAAAATCAAAATTTTCAAAGTTTTTTTTTTTTAACTTGTATCTTTATGAATGAGCATCATTTTTTTTATATCAATGAAAAATTCATATCTGGATTATAAAAGTTCCTCTTACTCATCATATGGTATATCAATAAAATCATCCTCATATTGTAACATTTTTTTTCATGTTCTTCATAATTATCATGATCATATTTATATCATATATATTTCTTTCTTTTAAAAGCATATCATCATAATTGTTGTAAACAAAGATCATTTTGTGCAAAATATTCATCATAATAATATTCTTCATAATAGATTTCTTCTTATTTGTGAAAGAAAAAAAATCATAAATTTATCATAAGTTTAGGAAATGACAAGCATATTGATCAAAATCATTTGCAAGCATAATTACAAACATGTTTTTGTTTAATTTGAAACAAACTTTGTGTTTTCATATTTTAGAATTCTTTTGATTAAACAAATCGTAATGTAAACTTAATCATAAGTTTGTAATTAGCTTTTCAAACATTAAAACTAAACAATTTAGGTATATGTTTCTCAATTTTTAGGAAAACAGCATATATGCAGCAAGCAAAAATCAAAATTTGAAATGTTTTATCTTCAATAAACAATTCCATCACAATAAAACTATTCACTTAAATTCTTCTCCTTTTTCTTACCTTTAGATGAGTTTTTGATATTATTTTCAA
Source organism: Ceratopteris richardii (assembly GCA_020310875.1). Taxonomy (NCBI): domain Eukaryota; kingdom Viridiplantae; phylum Streptophyta; class Polypodiopsida; order Polypodiales; family Pteridaceae; genus Ceratopteris; species Ceratopteris richardii. Next base: position 39,450 of record MU263195.1, read on the forward strand.
TCTTCCATATGGCTTCTTGTACCCATTTTCCCATATTCTTGTCATGTTCTGATTGAAGTTGAAGATTTTCGTCTTCAGATGTTTGTACTATTCTTTCATCATTTTTATTTTGATCATATTTATTGTCAATTTCTATGACTTTAGGTTCTGTTTTAACCGCCTGTATATCTATATTTCCATCAATTGATTGTTCATTTTCATCATCTTTTATCTTTACATCTTCTTCTTTCTTAAACTTTTTCAATGTATCTTGATCCTTAGATTTAATTTGAAGATCAATGTAATTCCTAGATTTAGGTTTAATAAGGTTTTGATCATTGTCCAAACATTCACATTTAGGCACAATCTTGGTGTTAATAGAATGTAATTGACATACATTGCTTTTCTCCTTATGACTCTTAGGTTTCCATTGTTTTTGAAGTTTGGTTTTAGGAATAAATTTTTCTTGGTCAAAATAGTCAATCATTCCTCCTCTACCTAAGTTTAATCTCAATGGTAGATGCGTTTGATAATCACATATTTTCTGTTCACTTTCAAATACCAATTGTTGG
>MU263195.1:45000-47672 GCA_020310875.1 Ceratopteris richardii
ATGAACCCTATTGTCATAAATCATATGAACTAGAGTTATATACCCATGTTTCTAGCATGTATAAATATAAATACTCATTAATTAAGTACTTAGGGTAAACCATAATATGAACATATGTCCTGCTTCATCCTTCATACCTGATAACATTTTCAAAATAGTTAATCCAATTAGCACAACTGATCAACAGTTATATAAAAGAGGTTTAGAATTCACCAATAAATATTTTAATTTTTCGGGTCATCAATTGGAAGATGCAAATCTTCCCGACATCCACCGCCACCAAACCTGCACATCGTCCCGATAGGCCAACTTGCACATTAAGGGAAGCAGTATTTTCAATGATTATCCTGAAATTAAATCATAGAACAGCATCAATTCTTTTTTAAATATATTTAATCTTATCAAATTTTAAATCTTTTCAACATGCACATGAAGTTTATTTCAGTTACATCTGGCAATGAAAACATATTAAAGTATAAAGGTAAACTATTAACCTTTTCAGTCAACAAACATTAGTTTACATTTTATCCATTTATAAACTATGTAAAGATTAGTATAAAACAGAATTCATTTTCATTCATTCAAATGCAGGTTTCGTCATATATATGCATTCACATATGAGCAATCAAGCATGCCAAAGAAATCTACTAAATCTACTTGGACAGACAGCCGCCTTGTATGCCCAATTTTAATCACTAGATGTGTTTTTTCTCAACTAGGTTCTTCATATGAATATGATGTAAACTTCATATCGATAATAAATGTAAATACCTTTTTGGGGTGGAAGAAGGTATAACTTCCATGTCAATATTTTTTTTTTCGCTACTTTTTTGTTTTAAAGGGGAAAGGCTTAACCCCTTAATCCGAGCTAAGGATCTAGCTGCATGGACAACAAAGATCTAGGTTTTCACACACATGTATCATGCAACAATATGCTCCTACATATATACAACTACTTTCGTTATCTAAATGAACTACAAATCCTTCTATTTTTAACAAATCTCACTGAATCTATAAATGTAGAAATATAAATTGTCTTTTTTCCTAATATGGTTAAATAGAGTCCTTTATGAATTAATATTCTTCATTCCAGTTTTTATCAATTAGTTTTTATATGAATGCAAATAAAATACGTAAAACAAAATTTTAAGACAAAGAAAAATACGACCTAAAATCAATTTTATCTTCAATCTGCTCTCTTTAAATTCATCAGAACTTTTGGCATAACATCTTCAATTGCTTTGATCAATGCATCTTCAGAACCTGTAATCACTTATAAAATAGAAGCTACAAAACAAGTAATCTTCATTATCATTTATCTTGCAAATATAAATTCATATATTCTATCAGATTCATCTTCATCATGTCACAAATTTCATCATAAGAAATTCATAGTGGTTATAATTATCATAAATAATGCATTCTTAATTTTTTTAAATAGGTTTTTCAACCTATGAAACAAACTTCATAAAATTTAGGAAAAATCAAAATGTTCAAAGTTTTTTTTTTTTTTTTAACTTGTATCTTTATGAATGAGCATCATTTTTTTATATCAATGAAAAATTCATATCTGGATTATAAAAGTTCCTCTTACTCATCATATGGTATATCAATAAAATCATCCTCATATTGTAACATTTTTTTCATGTTCTTCATATTTATCATGATCATATTTATATCATATATATTTCTTTCTTTTAAAAGCATATCATCATAATTGTTGTAACAAAGATCATTTGTGCAAAATATTCATCATAATAATATTCTTCATAATAGATTTCTTCTTATTTGTGAAAGAAAAAAAATCATAAATTTATCATAAGTTTAGGAAATGACAAGCATATTGATCAAAATCATTTGCAAGCATAATTACAAACATGTTTTTGTTTAAATTGAAACAAACTTTGTGTTTTCATATTTAGAATTCTTTTGATTAAACAAATTGTAATGTAAACTTAATCATAAGTTTGTAATTAGCTTTTCAAACATTAAAACTAAACAATTTAGGTATATGTTTCTCAATTTTAGGAAAACAGCATATATGCAGCAAGCAAAAATCAAAATTGGAAATGTTTTATCTTCAATAAACAATTCCATCACAATAAAAACTATTCACTTAAATTCTTCTCCTTTTCTTACCTTTAGATGAGTTTTTGATATTATTTTCAATCTTCCATATGGCTTCTTGTACCCCATTTTCCCATATTCTTGTCATGTTCTGATTGAAGTTGAAGATTTTCGTCTTCAGATGTTTGTACTATTCTTTCATCATTTTTATTTTGATCATATTTATTGTCAATTTCTATGACTTTAGGTTCTGTTTTAACCGCCTGTATATCTATATTTCCATCAATTGATTGTTCATTTTCATCATCTTTTATCTTTACATCTTCTTCTTTCTTAAACTTTTTCAATGTATCTTGATCCTTAGATTTAATTTGAAGATCAATGTAATTCCTAGATTTAGGTTTAATAAGGTTTTGATCATTGTCCAAACATTCACATTTAGGCACAATCTTGGTGTTAATAGAATGTAATTGACATACATTGCTTTTCTCCTTATGACTCTTAGGTTTCCATTGTTTTTGAAGTTTGGTTTTAGGACTAAATTTTTCTTGGTCAAAATAGTCAATCATTCCTCCTCTACCTAAGTTTAATCTCAATGGTAGATG